>WOXC01006013.1:0-32853 GCA_011680675.1 Gymnobelideus leadbeateri
GCACATCTTATCTCCCAATTATAGGCAAAAGAGTATTAATAATAGTATTTATATATATATTTGGAACATTTAATGTTACGACCTTGAATTTCAGATCCATTTCCTTCCTCCCTTGTCACCCATTCCTTCTTGGGATATAAGTAATTCAGTATATGTTGTACATGTCTAGCTATGCAAAACATTATCATAGTAGATATATTGTACAAGGCTGCTTATAATTCCCTCCCACTCATCCCACCCCCCACCTGGTCCATTCCCTACATGATTCTGTCCTTCTTCTATGGTGGGTACTTCCAACCTCCCCTCACCCCAAGGATGCCCTCCCATCCATCATCTCTCCTCTCATCCCCCTTCCCCCTATCTTGCTGAAGGTTGAGATATCCCATTTTGTATGTATGTCATTTTCTCCCTGAACCAAATTCAATGTGAATGTGGTTTTGCCTTTTTAGCCTTCCTTATTCTCCCCCTCCTTTGCAACCACTTCCCCTTGCTTCTTCTACATGGGATAGTTTACCCTACCCTGTCTCTCCCCATCTCCTCTTGCCACTTTCCTCTCTCACCTCATAATTTCATCCCTTGAGTATTCTCCCTTCCCAACAAATTCAACCTATGCCCTCCTGTTCATATATAACTGTAACCATATACACACACATTCACATATGTATTCATATGACCACACACCCTTCTTCCATTATTTTCATAGTGAGAAAGATATCATCACTCACAGTTATTGCTTTTCCATATAGGAATGTAAATAGTTCAACTTTGATAAGTTCCTTTTGATTTCTTTTCCTGATTACCTTCTCAGGCATCTCTTGCTTCTTGCATCTGGATGTCAAATTTTCTATTCAACTCTGGTTTTTTCCTCAAGAATGCTTGAAAGTCCTCTATTCCACTGAATGACCATATTTTCCCCTGAAACAAAATACTCAGTTTTGCTGGGTAGGTGACCCTTGGGTTCATTCCCAGTTCTTTTGCCCTCTGAATATCATATTCCATGCCCTTCAATCCCTCAGTGTAGAAGCTGCCAGGTGCTGGGCTATTCTGATTGTGTTTCCACAATATTGAAATTGTTTCTTCCTGGCTGCTTGTAGTATTTTCTCCTTGATCTGGGATTCTGGAACCTGGCTATAATATTCCTGGGAGTTTTCTTTTTGGGATCTTTTTCAGGAGGTGATCTGTGGATTCTTTCAACCTCTATTTTGCCCTCTGGATCTAAAACATCAGGCAGTTTTCCTTGAGAATTTCTTGAAGGGTGATTTCTAGGTTCTTTCCTTGATCATGGCTTTCAGGTAGTCCAATAATTTTTAAATTGTCTCTCCTGATCTATTCTCCAGGTCAGTGGTTTTTCCCATGAGATATTTCACATTGCCTTCTAATCTTTCGTTTGTTTGGATCTGCTTAACAGCATCTTGATTTCTCAAAAGTCACTAGCTCCATTTGCTCCAGTCTAACTCTGAAGGAATGAATCTCCTCAGTGAACTTTTGAGATTCTTTTTCCATCTGGCAAATTCGACTTTTTAAGGCATTCTTCTCCTCATTGCCCTTTTGGGCCTCCTTTGCCATTTGAGCTAGTCTATTTTTTAAGGTGTTGTTTTCCTCAGTCAGGCTGTTGACCCTCATTTCATACTTTTCCTGCATCCTTCTCATTTCTCTTTCTAATTTTTCCTCCACTTCTCTTATTTGATTTTTAAAGTCCTTCTTAAGGTCCTCTATGGCCTGCAACCCACTCATGTTTTCCCCTGGGGCTTTTGGAGCAGGACTTCTGACCTCACAGTCCTTTTCCTGCTCTATGCCCCCAAAATAGGAGTCTAGGGTTGCATTTTTCTGTTTCCTTTGCCTTGGCA
Source organism: Gymnobelideus leadbeateri (assembly GCA_011680675.1). Lineage (NCBI taxonomy): Eukaryota > Metazoa > Chordata > Mammalia > Diprotodontia > Petauridae > Gymnobelideus > Gymnobelideus leadbeateri. Next base: position 1,848 of record WOXC01006013.1, read on the forward strand.
TGTTGCCACTTAATTGCTTGACTTTTGGGCTTGTTGCCACACTATGGCTTTAAGGCCAGATAGAGGAATTTTCGTCCCGAAAGTGTGGGGGGCAACTTCCGTTTCTGGCAAGCTGTAAACCCACCCACGACTTCCACCTTAGATCACAATCCAGATCCAGGGAGGTTAAAGCAAGAGCGATTACTCCCCAAGACTGATCGCTGGATCTCCCCACGATTTGTAGGCTGGGAGCCGGAAATGCCTATGAAAACTACAAAATGGCGTGTCTCCTCAGCGGCTTCTAGCCCCCAGGGGAGGGAGCTGACGCATTCCCCAAATAGGGGTCCCAAAGTCCATAGGACACTAACCTCTTACTTTGTCCTAGGCATGTCTATGTTGATAATTCTGGAGTCGCCACAGCTCCTGGTGTTCTGGGGTTCCTCCAGCTGGCTGCTGGCCCTGCCGCCCTGGGGCTAAAACCTCGGTTCACGTGGACCTGGGTTCGGCTCGTCTCCTGCGCTCTGCGCGCTGCCGGCTCCCAGACCACTGAGCTGGTCCTTCCTGCAGGGTGCTGGGCTGTCCTCAGCAGGAGGTTAGCTTCTCTGTGTCGTTCTGTGGGTGCTGGAGCTCCAGAAGATTTTCAGAGTCCTTTTTTACATAGTTTGTGGAGAATCTGGGGGCAGAGAGGCTTGGACGAGCTGTTTCTACTCTGCCATCTTGGCTCCGCCCCCTGTTATTATTGTTTTTAATAAGGATATTACCATTTATTTACATGTAATTGGGTAGGGATGAGGCTCCTATTTTCTATGATCATGATATCCAACCTCAAGTTTAAAAAATGACTTCATCACCACCCCCTCCTTCAAATAGTTTTTTTCTGGCTTAGAGAACAAAAGGAAGAACTTGGAGGGAAAGAAAAGAGAGACAAAAAAGGAATAGGCTCAGGATTCAGAGGCTAAGTCCCTCATCCCTCTTCTATCCTTTGATATCAATTCATTTAACCAATATATAGAAGTTGGTGTGATCTTATATATGTGGGGGTGTGATGGTAACGAGAATTTGAAGATCTTCCCTGTCCCTTAATAAACCTAAGGGAATTCAAAGACATTCCCTGCTTTGAAAATATACTCTGAAAGTCTAAATGGGTGCATGATCTAGGTGTAAAGGATGATACTGTAAGCAATTTGGGAAAGCAAGGAATAGTCTACCTGACAGATCTGTGGAGAGGGGAAGATTTTAGGACCAAACAAGAATTAGAGAGCATTATAAAATGCAAAATGGATAATTTTGATTACATTAAATTGAAAAGCTTCTGTACAAACAAAGCCAATGTAACCAAGATCAAGAGGGAGGTGGGAAATTGGGAAAGAATTTTTACAACCTGTGTCTCTGATAAAGGACTCATTTCTAAAATTTATAGAGAATTGAGCCAAATCTATATGAATACAAGTCATTCCCCAATTGATAAATGGTCAAAGGATATGAATAGGAAGTTTTCAGAGAAAGAAATTAAAGATATCTATAAGCATATGAAGAAATGCTCTAAATCACTATTAATTAGAGAAATGCAAATCAAAACAACTCTGAGATACCACATCTCTCCAGTCAGATTGGCTAAGATGACAAAACAAGAAAGTGACAAATGCTGGAGAGGTTGTGGGCAAATTGGAACGCTAATACATTGCTGGTGGAGTTGTGAACTTATCCAACCATTCTGGAGAGCAATCTGGAATTATGCCCAAAGGATTATAAATAATCTCATACCCTTTGACCCAGCCATACCACTCCTAGGGTTATATCCCAAAGAGATCATAGTAGTGGGAGGAAGAACCATATGTACAAAAATATTTTTAGCAGCCCTTTTTGTGGTTGCAAAGAATTGGAAACTAAAGGAGTGCCCATCAATTGGGGAATGGCTAAACAAGTTGTGGTATATGAATGTAATGGAATTTTATTGTGCTATAAGAAACGAGGAGGTGACGGATTTCATAATTACCTGGAGAGACTTATACAAACTGATGCTGAGCGAGAAGAGTAGAATCAGAAGAAATTTGTATACAATCACAGACATACCATATCTGTGATGACCAACTATGACAGACTGGACTCTTTTCAGCAATGCAGTGATATAAGTTAATCCTGAAAGACTCAAGAAAGTGAGAAATGCGCCATCCAGAGATATAACTAGAAAGAACTGAGCCTGAATCCTGATGGAAGCAAACTAAATGATCTTGTTCTTCTCATTGTTTGGTTGTACTTCTTCCTTACCATCTTTCATCCCACCTAGTACAATATGCCTTTGTAATTGGAATAATGTTTAATATGAATGCATTTGCAGACCCTATACTGTACTATATGATGTCATGAGGGGAGGGGGGAGGGAAGTAAAGGAAATTTGAAAATCAAGGAACTATGGAATTGAATCTTGTCAACTGAAACTAAACTAATAAATTAATTTAAAAAAAATTGTGATATCAACAAAAAAAAATAAAAAAAAAATTTACAGCAAAAAAAAAAAATATACTCTGCACCCTAATAGGTTGAATGTAATCACATGGAGCCTTTGGTAGGAATTTGCTGAAGGGTGGGACAGAACCCACAGGAAGCTGGGAGTCAGAGCTAGCTAGACTGGGAAAGAAAGAGGATGCTCAAACAAGGAGATAGACTTGTGTGTAAAAGTTGGTGTTTGTCAGGGAGGCTTGTGTTGGTTTTTGGGAAAGCTAAAGGATGGTATGACTCTCTGATACATTGTGGCACATTAACTTCTATGTTGCTATGATGGATTTGGTTTCCTAGTGTTGGGATTTGGTATTCTGGTGTCTGAATAAATGTCTTCTATATGAAGAGTCTCTTATATTTTGCAATTGAGCACCATGCAGGTATATTTATAGTGACTGTGGACTCTGTGACTATCGCATTGGCACTACAGGGGAGAGGGGATAGTTGGGTGATACCTCTGCCCCTTTTGAAATTGCCAATTGGCATGCTCATGCTTATTTGGCATCAAAACTTCTGTATACCAGCTATTCCAAGACTGGCAAACCCCTTTTTCTCTTTAGGGGATATGGTTCTGAAACTAGAATGTACTGTGCTATAAGAAATGATGATCTCAATGATTTTAGAAAAAAAAAAAACATGGATAGACTTGCATGATATAATGGAGAGCAAAATAAAGAGGACCAAGAGAACATCGTATATATTAATAGCAACTTTGTTTTAAGAACTTTGAATAAACAAATTATCTTAACTTATAAATATCCAAATTAACTACATAGAGAATACAAAGGAAAATGCTACCTGCAATTAATGAAAGAATTGATAAATAGAAGTATGTATAAAATGATGTTGCACACACACACTTGTGTCTAATGGTAGCTATCTTTAAAGTGGCTGGAGGAAGGGAGAAAAAAGGGATTTATATGACATTTAAAAGGAATATCAAGTTATATATGAGATGTGTAATTTGGTGTGCAATCATATTTTTATTATACTATATTATGGAACCATTTGTTTTATTTTATAAATTAAAAAATTACAACTTTGAGTGAACAAGTCATTTTGATTATTACACATACCCAAATTAACTCTAAAGGCTATATGAATATGCTATCTTAATTCAGAGAAAGATCTGATAAGTAGAAGTATGTATAGAATAATTATACGTATATGTATGTGTGTATATATATGCCTGTGTTTGTGTATGTATACATATTTATGTCTAATGGTAGGGTGGGGCTCGGGGAGGAGAGAAGAGAGAACAACACATGATAACTTTATTATACATTTAAAAATGAATAGCAATTTGTACATAATATATTTTCAGTTTCACGTGCAATTATCTTTTTACTTATACTATGTTATGGAAATGCTAATTTTATTCCATAAATTAAAGATAAAATGAATTAAATATTGCCAAATAAAGTGGAATTCCTCTAAGGACAAGGACATTAAAATGGAAGGCACAATTGTACATTTTTACCAAAATTCTAGAATTCTAATTAATAGGGGAATTCTTGAACTCTTTTTTAAAAATAATAATGACTTTCTTAATTTTTTCCTTATGTCAGTATCACATTAAAAAAAAAAAACAACAGAATCCTTCATTAGAATTAATTGATAAAGCTCCCTAAAACATCCTTTAGTTTAGGGGTTTTATTTGTTTTTATTTTTCTTCTGATTGCTTTATATTTTTCTTTGGAACAAGTTCATGACATCTGACAAAATGAATTCACTTTTACACCAGGAAACAAAACAGATGTTAAAACTAAGCTTAGCTTTTAATACTCTATTTAATTTTTCTGCTTAATTGAGAATATAAACTAAAAATCACTATGTTTTATCTAATCCACACATTCTTAGGACTATATTCCATTCGATCACTGAACTTCATGTCCATTCTTTATTGTTTAAAAAATTACAAATATTTTTTTTTTAATTCTCTATCTTCAATGACGGAGCTTTGAGATGCTTCTGATAATATCCCCTTCAGCATACGATATGCTACACTTGCTGAGAAAACATTAAGATTTTTTTTCTAAAAGCCACTCATTCCAGTGAAAAGTTAGTTGCAGTTATAAGACCCCCGTGAGCCATAAAAATCTCAGATTGACAGGAAATAGCAAATAAATCACCACAATAAAGGTCATGCACAGAATTTCTGACAGTTTAGAAAACATAAGGTCAGAAATCAATGGGGCATTGTCGTACCTTGAAAAGCATCACTGTTCTTTTGGAGCTTAGTGTAGACTTTTATAATTCAAAATAACTGCATGGTCTTTTGAAGTCAAATGATCAGAAACAAAAGTGCTTTCATTTTAATAAAAACATTAATTAATACAGAATTTACCTGCGTTCTCCAATGGTTTTAAAAAGAGGAAAAAAAAAACACCTTTTATTGCTTCAGAGCAGTCAACAATCAACAATTCTATATTAAGCATCTAATATGTGCCAGGAACTATGGAAAGTACTGTGGATACAAGAAAGGCAAAGGCAAAGGATAGTTCCTGTGTTAAGGAGCTCACATTGTAATGATGGAGATGACATCTAAGTAATGCCTGTTTCATATGGGTGTATGCATAAGCATACATATATGCATGTGTATGTATATACACCCATATTACACATCTATACCTATATGTATGTTTAATACATAATGTATATTGTATATATTATTTATATGTATAATGCATGTGTTTATATGTATATTTATATCTATTGTGTACATATACATATATATCCCTCTGAGATTGCATTTTATACACACATATACATGCCAGGCAAGACATTAGCATTAATGGAGGATTGGAAAGCTGTTGTTTTTTTTTTTTTCCAAAATGTGATATTTTAGGTAAAACCTGAGGAAATCCAAGGAAGCCAGTAGATGGAGATGAAAAGTGATAGTATCATAGGCATAGTGAAATTCCTTATTTGGAATATTGTATGTGAGCAGCAATAAGCAGGTCAGTGTCATTGTATTGTTGAGGGAACTATAGGGCAAGAAGACTTGAAAGATTGGAAAAGACCAAGCTATGAAGGACTTTCAAAATGAAAGGAATTTCTTTTTGATCATATATTTAATGGGGAACTGCTGTAGTTTGTTGAAGAGGGGGGATTAAATGGTCAGACACTATATAGGAAGATAATTTTGGTAGCTTAGTGGAAGACAGACTGGAGAGAGAAATGAGGCAAGGACACCAACCAGTAATCTAATATGATAATCTAGACATGAGATGATGTGTTTTGTACCACAGTGGTGGTGGTATTAAAGGAAAGATGAGGACATATAAGAGAGAGATTGCAAAGGTCCAAGATTTCCAAAGGTTGCAAAGGTCCAAAATGTCCAAGATTTGATAACTGATTGGATGTAGTGGATACAGTGAGAAGATGATAATAAGGTTATGAGGATGAGTGACTGAGAGGATGGAGTTACTATCTTTGGAAATAAGGAAGTTATAAAAAGGATAGGGGTGGAGAGAGATAATGAGTTCGATTCTGGACAACTAGAGTTTAAGATGTTTATAGGACATTCAATTTGAGGTATCTAAAAGGAGACTGGAGCTACAAAACTGGAGACTGGAGAGAGGTCAAATTTGGATAAATAAAATAAATCAGAATCATAGAAATAATAATTGAATCCATGGGAGCTGATAAGATCACAAAGCAAAATAGTATATAGGGAGAAAAGTCACAGGCATGACTTAGGTTCTGATTTAGTAAAGAAATCTGATGAAAAGTGTCAGATAGATAGGAAGAGAACCAAGAGAGATCACAGTCATGAGAACCTAAAGAAAAAAAAATATAAGACAAAAGCGTGATTAACTGTGTTAAAGTCTGCAGAGAGCTCAACCATTCATTTCCCCAGTTTTCTGCTTTAAATCACCGCAGTTGCCAGAAAACCCAAGTACAATGTAAATAACTTGGGCATCTATTTCAGTAACTAAATCTTATTCATTTTTTTTTTTTGATTTTGTGGCATTCATTTCAAGGTGACAAAAATCCCACTTATTCTTATTCCTGTCATTTTTATTCCCCAGAAAATCTCTCATAGAAAACAAAGTTCTTCTATTTACTCTTTAATGTAATGGTGGAACAATTGATATTTCCCTTTGAATTTTCTGTTAAAAGGCATGCTACTTTAGAAGTATATGTAAGAAAAAAGTCAAAGATAGCTTATTTTTTAAGTTAATGCTTTTGCTGTTTAGTTAAATAAAAATCTGAAAGGAGTTCAATGATAAATTATTTAAGTCAAATGTACCATTTATTCCCTTAGTTGACCTCTCATGGTTCTGATTTTAAAGTTTATTATTTATTATTCATTAATGTTAGAAAAAAAGAAATATATATATATATATATATATATATATATATATATATATATATATAACTAATATTTAGGGACTGTGTGGTTAGAGTACATATGAGGATCAGTAAGTTAATTGGGTGGCCCCAAATATTTAATTTTCTCTGTGTTAGACTGCCATTGGAAAAAAAAGTAGTTTTTCTATAACAGTTCTATTTCAAGATATTTTAAATTTAAACAACTGTATTGGCATCTTTCTACATCTTCATTTCCAAATACACATTTAAGAAGAGTGTCATTGCCTTCTCTACCAGAAGGCCCAACCATGGCAAAGCAGGAGAGTTAATTTTCTCAATTATTCTTCAGACACAAGTTTATACAGAATTCATTTATTTTTCTTTTTGTTCATTCCACTTATATTGTTGTAGTCATGAATAATATTGTTTTCTGGGTTCTGTTTGCTTTACTTTGCATCAGTTTCTATATCTTCTAATGCTTCTCTGAATTCTTTGGCATAATTATATAAAACTACTTATTAAAATTAATTTTATTCTTCCTAGATATTTCATGTCATCTTGGTGTTGCTTACGTATTACTAAATTTTTGGTGAGGATTTGAAAAAACTGTAAATTTTACAATGCTATATAAGGTTAAAATAAAACCATAAATAAAAGTTTCTATGAGGACATTTAAAATTTTGATCATATTGTAGGATCACCATTTGTTTTAATAGTATAACCATCCCATGTTATAATCTTTAATTCTGATTCCTGCTAAACTATTTTCTGATATTTACTTATCTTTTCTTTTTACATTTTCTAGATTCCCTCTGTATCCCAATACCTCTCCATTTCAGAGAAGTTTCTCTTGCAACAAATAATTTTTAAAAGAAAAATATCCCCTACATAAATCAAAACAGCAGGAAAGAAAACTGGCCTGACATGTAATGCTTTACACCTACGGACCCATCACTTATGGAAAAGAAGGGAGACAATTTTTTTTCATATTTTTTATTTTGAGTTAAGCTTTCCTCTTAGAATTTTGTGTGGTTTTTTTTTTATCAATTTTTGTAATGATTAATCTTTTAATTTATATGCTTTACTTGCTTTTACCAGCGATGAACTGATGCAGAGTAAAGTGAACACTGTAAGCAGTAGCAGCAATGTTGTAAGGTTTATAAACTGTAAAAAGACTTGGTTGCTCTGATCATTCAAATGACCCAGGACAGTTTTAAAGGACCCATGATTAAAAATGTTATTTTCTTCTAGAGAGAGAAGTGAACCTTTCAGTGGAGATTGAAATATAGTTAATTTTTTTAAAACTTTATTTTTCTTTGTGCATGTGTGTGTGTGTATGCCCATGTGTATTTTCTTTGACAACATGGCTAATATAGAAATATGTTTTACATGGTTTTACGTATATAATCAGTATATTACTTGCCTTCTCAGTGGGTGAGAGTGGGGCAGGAGAAAGGCATAAAATTTGGAGTTCAAATTTTTAAAAATAATGTTAAAATTTTACATATAATTGGGAAATTGTTAATTAAATTATTCAATTAAAACAAAATATATGTTATAGTTATATATTGTTTTCATAGCCTTATTCACTTCAGTTTGCATCAGATCACATAATTCTTTTCATGCTTCTCTGTATTCATCATGTTTTCCTTATTGGTCTCCCTAGTTCAAATCTTTCTCCATCCTAGTTCATATTCTTGTCAGTCATCAAATTGATTATCCCCAAACAGACCTAAAAAACTCACGAACTACTTGCAACACACCAAAGAATTTCAGGTGACCCATGAAAAATGTAGTTTTTCATAGGCTCCACAAATCCCTTGCTGTGTCGAAGGTTGTTCAGGCCTCTCCTAAAATAGAGATCTAATAATTTCTCCCCATCATCCAATAAACTCTAGTTCTCCCCATCACATCCGGGATCAAATATAAAATTGTTTTTCAAAGTCCTTCACAATCTGCCCCACTTTTCCTTATCCAGTTTTCTTAAAACTTACTCCTTTTCCATATATTCTGAGATCTAGCAACACTGACCCCCTACCTGTTTCTTTAATGTGACACTTCTTCTCTTGACTTAGCATTGTTTCATTTCCTATCTACCATACCTGGATTCTCTCCTTCTCTTCTCCTGGCTTTCCAGGCTTACTTCAAAGCTCACCTACAACAAATATTTCTTGATTCCCCCTTGCCATACCTCTGTTGTTTATTTCTAATTTATCTGTATATATCTTCACTCAATCAGTCGACATTTATTAAGCATTTACTATGTACTGGACACTTTGGTAAGTGCTGGGGATACAAAAAGAGGCAGAAGATATTACTTGTCCTCAAGAAACTTACAATCTAATGTGGGAAACAAGATGTAAACAAATACATGTAAAGCGACCTATCTGCAGGATAAATAGGAAGTAATTAATAGAAGGAAGGGTGTAGAATAAGTGGGAATAGGAAAGCTTCCAGTAAAAATAGGGATTTTAGTTGGGAGTTAAAGGAAAATAGGGAAGTTAGTAGTCAGAGAAGAGAAGGGAGAGTGTTTCAGACATAGAAGTAAGCCAGAGAAAATGCCTGGAATCAAGAGATGCAGTATCTTCTTTGGGGAAAAGCTAGGAGGCTCATGCCACTGGATTGGAGAGTACCTGCCGGGAAGTAAGGTGTAAGAAGACTGGAAAAATAAGAGGGGTCGATGTTATAATGAGTTTTGCATCTCAAACAAGGCATATTATATTTGATCCTAGAGGTAATAAGGATACACTACAGTTTATTGAGTAGAGGAGTGGCATGGTAAGAGCTGTTCTTTCAGAAAATCACTTCAGTGGCTTAAAGGAGGATGGATTTGAGCAGGGAGAAACTAGAAGCAGGCAGACTCACCAGCAGGCTATTACAGTAGTCCAGGTGTGAGGTGATGAGGGCCTATACTAGAGTGGTGGCAGTCAGAGGAGAAAAGAGGGCATATTAGAGAAATAACGAAAAGGTGAAATCAACACTCCTCAATAACAGATTGGGTATAGGGAATGTGAGATAGTCCTTCATGCTTGCAACGTAGGAGTCATCCTAGATGTCTCACTAAGTAGAATGGTGTTGCCCTCTATGATAATAGGGAAGGTAGGAGGGGAAGAAAGTTTAAGTGGAAATATGAGTTCAAGACAGTTACATGGCTCAGTGGACAAAGCACTGGGCCTACAGTCAGGAAGACCTGAATTCAAATCCACATTTAGACACTTAGTAGCTGTGTGACCCAAAGGTAGTTATGCTCTGCTTGTCTTACTCTAAAGGAGGAGGAAATGGCAAACTGCTCTATTATCTTTGCCAAGAAAAACACTATGGTATGCTATGGTTCATGGAGTTACAGAGAGTTAGACACTACTGAACAACAACATAATGAGTTCACTCTTCAACGTGTTGAGTTTAAGATAATCTACTAGACATCCAGTACATGATATCTGAAAGGCAGTTAGAGAGGAGAGATTGGAGGTTAGTATAGAATTTGGGGAAGGGGAGGCAGATTTGAGAATTGTCAGCATAGGGGAGGTAATGATGAGATCACCAAGTAAGTTATTTTAAAGGGAAAAATCAAAAGGGCCCAAGACAGAGCCCTGAGGGACACCTATAGTTGTTTGCATGTTGTCTCCTCCAATAAATAGACTGTGAGCTCCTTGAGAACAGGACTACCTTTCTGAACAGTGCCTAGCATATGATAGGTACTTAATGAATGTTTATTAAATGGCTATTTATGCTTTCTTACAGAACACTATTTTATCATATCCTTGTACAACAGTTGCTTATCTATTCCCCAGTCCATGAGTATCACTTTATTTCCAGTTGTTTTCTTTTCTTTCTTTCTTTTTTTTTTTTTTAAAGCAATTGGGGTTAAGTAACCTGCTCTTTTTTTTTTAAGCAATTGGGGTTAAGTAACCTGCTCAAGGTTAGACAGTTAGTCATGATTTACGTTTGGGTGCTCATTTTCTGAGGCTGGAACCGATCCTGGGTCCTCCCAACTCCGGGGCCAGCACTCTTACTCACTGCCCCACCTAGCCACCCCTCCAGTTCTTTTCTACAATAAGAATTTCTTCTCTAAACATTTTGGTGTATTTGGATCCTTTCTTTTTATCAATAACTTCATTGGAGTTAAGTCTATATAAGACTCTACATACATAAGTCATATAAGTCTATACAAGTCTAGTAGTGAAATATTTTGGTCAGAGGGTATGGACTAATATGACCTGTTGTTAGTGAACTTATTATCTGTGATTAAGTGATGAAAACTTTTTAGTAGATTAAAATTTTCATAAAGAAGAGGTCTTTTTTTTGGTCAGAATTTGGCCTTAAGGATTTTAGACCTTTAGCTAATAAGAAAACAGAATTTTGATGTAGAATTGTGTAAGCTGAAACAACTTAATTTCATTTTAATTTACATGATTATAGCTCAGAATATGTGGAAAAATAGAACTAATAATTTGAAAAGATGTAAAAACAGGATATAAATGGGAAAGCAATGGGTTTTTGGTGGACAATAAATTTCAAATCATTATTTTTGACCTTTTAATCAAATCATGCATACCATGCTGTTTATTTCTCATTAATATCATTTTCATTAGTAACCTTTGTGAATGATTTATGTTTAATGTTTTCAATCTTGTACCATTTTATAATTGTGGGACACAAATTGCTTAATCAAAGTATCTACATTTTTTTTTATTAATTTACAAATTATTTTATAACCTTTCAGAAAGGTAAACCCGCTGGGGATATTTCTGAGGACATGATTTAGAGGCACACAATTATTTTTTGTTGTTTTTATTTCAACAAAATGATCCTTCTCACAGATCTAAGCACTTCAAGGGAAGAATGTTAAAAACAACAACAAACAAACCCCTGTAAGTCTTCTCTTGTACTTTCTACTTTAGGCAGCTAAGTCAAATAATGGATAAAGTGATTAACTTGGATTCCGAAAGACCTGCAGTCAAATCCTGCCTCACACACTACTGCCTGATGGTTGTGAGTGACTTGACCTCTGTTAACTCAAACGCAAAATAGAGATAACTTTAGCACCTATGTCACAGTTTTGTTTTGAGCATCAAATGAGATAACACATGTAAAGCACTTGTCAATCATTACATCTAGTATTGTTGTTGTTTTTGTTGTGTTGTTGTTGCTCCCCTAGGAGATAGGGCACTCATAGATCCTGCAGTCAAGAAAATGGCTTCAAATCTAGCTTCTTATACTCACTAGCTGTGTGACTTTGAGCAAATCACCTTTTTCCTGACTCAGTTGTAAAATGAAGATCATAATAGCACCCATCCCAAAGGATTGTTGTGAAGATGAGGTATTTACAAAGAACTTTGCAGCTCTTGAAACAATATGTAAATTCTAGTTATTATTATTATTATTGTTAGCTATTATTACACCAGATGGCATAAAGCACTCTGCTAATGTTAAAGTGCTGTAGAAAAGCTTTATACTTGTTTTTGTTGCTACCATTCTAAATAGATTTTTAAGGATGATATTTTAGCAGCCAGCTAGGTGGCCCAGAGCACCAGCCCTGGAATCAGGAGGACCTGAGTGCAAATTCAGCCTCAGACACTTAATAATTACTAGCTGTATGACCTTGGGCAAATCACTTAACCCCAATTATCCAGCCTTCTCCCCTCGAAAAAGGCAAAACAAAAATCAAAATCAAAACAAAATAGAATTATATTTTAATAGCAGACTGGATATATAAGAATCATTAAATTTAATATTAATAACTGACAATGTTATTCCACAAAAGACCTGATATCTCCCCATGTCATAGAGGTAATCTTCAATATTTCTAGAAATTCCAGTCTAGTGACAGATTATGTCTCCTACTAAAAAACATTTTAAGACAGCTAGAGAGCTCTGTGGATAGAGCACTGGGCCTGGAGTCAGGAAGATCAGAGTTCAAAATCCAGCATTAGACATCTATTAATTGTGTAGCCCTGGACAAGTCACTTACTCTCTACTTGCCTTAATCTATTGAAGAAGGAGATGACATACCAGTCCAATATCATTGACAAGAAAAACACATGGACAGTATTGGCAGGATATGGTCCACAGGATCATGAAGTGTCAGACATGAATAAATGAGTGAAGAGCAACAAAGGACCGCCCTAGTGTAATTCTCATGACCAGTGCAATGTGCACAAATTAAATACATTATTGACAATGGAAATCCATTTGTGAAGTCTGCAAAAATCCAAAATGTCCACCAGTCCTTGTAGTCACCTTTCACTTCTGCCAGGATGGTGGTAGAATATCAGAAAAGGGAGTAAAGAAATGAAGGATACTAAGAAATCAATTTTTTTTAAATCTATAAATATTAATTTAACCTTTGACCTGTGAGATCCTTTTTATTTTGATCAATGAAATGATTTGTTACAGTGGGAAATTTATTATATCAATATTCACAATTTTTATTAACAAAAAACACAAGTTGAAGCTAAATGGAGAAATCACACAAAGATTATCTTCATGTGGGCTAAAAAGGGACTTAGTTCTTTATCTTAATCTTTCTGCCAAAGGCAACAAGAAACATCATTTAATAGACAACTTATTCACCCCACCTTGAAGTTGTGATGAGAGTTTTCAAAAAAGATTAAGAGGTTATTGCACATTATGTACCATCATCATCTATTGCAGCAAAACAGGAAGATGTGGTCTGTAAAGGATGTGAAAAAATTTTTGACACTAAGTCAATTTACTCATTGATGTTCAGCTGTTTCAGTGACTGGCAGGCTTAGACTAAGATTGAAAACAATTGTTGGAAAAATGTGGGTTAGGATGCAGAAAGGAAGGAGATCAAAGTATTTTAAAGTACTCGGTATATCATGAAAGCTTTCTTCCAAAAAAAAAAAAAGTCAGAATGAGATGTAAACTGGAAATTCCCAAACAATGTCATGCAATGTGAACTCAAATTTATGTAAACAAACATGAAGTTCCTGGTTACCAACCGATCAAAAGGATGACCTGTAGAATGTTGGGCAGATCCTCTACAGAGGATTTATAGAAGGGCATGGACAAAAATTGTACACTGTGTAAGTCGTGAATAGATTGTTATCTATGCAGTTATTAGGGATAACCACATGACATTCTTATGGCTCAAAGATCCACTGAATTCCTGAAACAAAAGGTACTTAAAGAAATAAAAATGGATTGTTATTGTCTTCTTCTTAGATATTTCAAATTGGATGTCCTGTAGGCATTGCAAACTATATATTTATAAAATTGAACTCATTATCACCACTAATTTTTTGGCCTTTGTTTATATGCCCAACACTTCGCAAATGCTTAGCACGTACTACATACTTAAAGTTGGACTCACTGACTTAACCTTTAAAAATTTCAAATAAAAAGTCTGTTTCACAGGCGTCCAGGCCATTCCCTTACACACAGCAAACATTTATGGGTATTTTGCCTCTTTTTCTTCAAATGCACCCAGAATTGAAAATAGAAACTAGAAATTTGAGGTGTCTTTGAGGCCAGGCAATGTTCACAGGAATGATAGAAGCATAGCTTTGGACATATGACACAGTAAACTATACAACAATTTCAGTGAAAATCAAAGAAAAAATTGCCTAATACGAATATTACATCGGCATAATGGGACAGTAGCAACAATTCAAACTAGTTGATTTGCATAGTATCAGGCAAATATCTTAATTGATTCTAATAATTTTACTAATAGCTAAATTGAGTATTTCTATTGGTATTATGCAAGAAATTGGGAAATCTGAACTATATATCTATTTTTAAAATGCTATATTAAATTACCACCACAATTTATTATCTCCTGTGAAATTGCTGCTCTTTAAAATGTTGTAATCATCTTGTATGCGCTAGGATATTCACTAAACTATTAAAATGCCATTCTGAAAATTTATGAAATTTTCAGTCTCAGCTACTGAAAGAATACATAAGCAAGTTATTCAACAAAGAAGACATAGTGTGAAGTTTGGTTCAGAGTTTTCAAGTACTTGTTTAAGTAAATCTGTACCAATGAAGTCTAGATTTGATTTAGAATTCATGAAATCTTAAGGTTGGCTTGTCTTCCAGAGGAAGTAATAAATCAAAAGTGGTGAAATGACTTCTAAAAATATCTAGCTGGTAGTTAACATGGAACAGAGAGATTAATCTGAGTCTTTTCCTAATTCAGGGTCTTTTCTATGAGTAAGCATATATATACTCTCACCATAGTTATTTTCAGCAACTCTATAAATTTGCTGATCATTATTTCCTTTCCCCTGAATATCTCAATGCATTTCATATATTTTCTTATATATGGTGGTATGTGTATCAGAGCATGGTAAACCTATCAATGATTATGTAGAGATATGGGTCCCTGAGCCAGCCCAGGTACCACTATCTCAAGATTGTGAGAGAGTATCATTAAATGGAATGAGAAAGTCCAAAGCTTTCCAATGCCATATAGAAAGTGTGGTCCAAGACATGTTGAAAGAAAGGGAAGTGACAATGGGTGGATATGCAGGATGGCTTCTGGTCCACTCAGCACATCAGCTGTCTTTCAGCACTACAGTCTCCAGCAAGGCCATGATGGCATTTAAATTACTCTGTCAGCTTGGCAGGTCACCACTATGCATGTAAGCATATTATATTTTTCTAGTTTAAATGCTTTCATCCTGATGTAATAGAACCCAATATCTATAGCTAGATATTATTTTTCTTAGGGCATATTCCAAGAGGAATAATGAGGGGGAAAATTTGCCTCTCAGTCTTATCAGAATTATAGACAGAATATTCATTTAAAGGGCCAGTTTGAAAAAGCAGTTCAGGCATTTGATTTAATCTTAAACAGAAAAGCTCTTTGTTCAGCTTGGGTTTTCAAAAGAACGCATAGAGAATTTACAAAGTTTTACAATACTAATTCATCTTCCATTTTAGAGTCTAAATCTCTGGCAGATATCTGTGTAGAAGGCTGTGAGTGATTCAGTTTGCCCTTCCATTTTCCCTGGAGGAAGTTATGGACTTAACCTCTTAATGCCAAATTGTTCTTTCTGTATGACCTAAGATAAGAAAAACAAATATGGACAGACCTTCTAGAAGGGCATTCAATAGTTTTTATTTTGGGGGGAGGGGGATAAAGGGAAGCATCACGAATAGGATCTGCAGGGTAAAAGGAAAGTATGGGGGCTGGGTTTGTTTCCCAGTTCTTTCCCAGTTGTAACTGTGTCTATGTGAAGCCATGGAACAGGAGAGAAGAATGGCCTGCATGCTGACTTCCCTGAGCCGAGAGCAGGAATGGTGAGCTGCCTGCATTGGGACTGGAGCAGAAGCTGGGAGCAGCAGCCTCCTGTGGGAGAAGTAACCCAGGAGTTTGGAATTCAGCCACAGGACAAGATAAGGATTGTGAAGCAGAGCAAGGACACTGAATGTGTTTGCTTACTGCATCCCACAGTTTACTACCCACGGGGAGGATGGACTTGTGTCTATGGTGGCTGGGGTGAAGGGCCATGGAACCCCAAAGACCCAACACTGTTGGTTTTGTTGCCCAGTCACCCCTGGGGACTTAGAAGCAGGGGCTGGAGCAGTGTGAGGGGAAGGACAACCCCCTCCCCAAGAGATATTTATTTGGTCATTTTTTCTTTTGGATTAAAGAGATGCACCTGAATGTACTTTGTGTTTAAAACCCTGTGGCCACTTTGGTAATGGCTTGTTACTTCTTGTATCTTACTAATCCAAAAATAAATTGCCTATGCTATGGGCATGAAAGATCTTGGGGCCCAATGTCATAGGAATGTAAAATTTTAAGATCCCCCCTGCCCCTAGGTTAAATACACCTGGAGCTTGTGGTGGGAGGCTTGTTTTTCAGGAATTCCCACACCTTGGTGCTTTATGATTAGGCAGTGGGTGCAGAGGATTATTACATTCTCTGACCCAGGAGAAGGGTATATAATCCCTTATGTAAGACTTTGTTTTGTGGCTCACTTTGAGAAGTGTTGTGTGATTTTTTTTTTAAATTAAACAGATGCTTTATTAACTTCTGGTTTACATCATTCATTTCCACCAGATTATGAGTTACATTTTCCCCCATTTTTCCCTACCCACCACCCCATAATAGCACTCCCACTAGATATCCCCTCATTCAATCTGCTCTCTCCCATATCTTCTGCCACATCCCCTTCGACTTTGCCATTAGGGCAAGGTGAATCTCTGAGCCCCAATGCCTGGACATCTTATGAAACATTTAATTTTAAAACTTCGAATTTCAAATCCATTCCCTTCCTCCTTTGTCACCCACTCCCTCTGAGAAGATAAGCAATTCAGTATGTGTTGTACATGTATAGCTATGCAAAATATTACCATAGTAGATATATTGTAAAAGACTGTTTATATTTCCCTCCCACCTGTCTCACCTCCCACCTGGTCCATTCCCTACTTTGATCCTGTCCCTCTTTGATAGTGGGTACTTCCAACCTCCTCTCCCCCCCAGAATGCCCTCACCTCCATCATCCCCCCTCTCATCCCCCTTTCCCCTACTTAGGAGAGTGAGTGAGGGTAAGGTATTCCATTTAGTATGTATGTGATTCTCTCCTTAAGCCAACTTCAATGAGAATATGCTTTTGCCTTTTTGCCTTCCTGTTCTTCCCCTCCCCTGCAACTACTTCCCCTTGCCTCTTCTACATGAGATAGTTTACCCTACCCTGTCTCTCTCCATCTCCTCTTGCCACTTTCCTCTCTCACCTCTTGACTTCACCCCTTAAGAATCATCCCTTCCTTGGGCGGCTAGGTGGCGCAGTGAGCAGAGAGCCAGCCCTGGAGCCAGAAGGACCCGAGCTCTGATCCAGCCCCAGACACCCAACACACAAACAAAAACCCAGCCATGTGAACCTGGGCAAGTCACCCAACCCCAATTGCCCTCTAAAAAAAAAAAATCATCCCTTCCCATCAAATTCAATCTGTGCCCTCTATCCATGTATACCTGTGAACATATGCCATGTACCCTTCTTCAATTATTTTCATAATGAGAAAGGTTTCATCAAACACAGTTATTGTTTTTCCATGTAGGAATGTAAATAGTCCAACTTTGATAAGTTCCTTTTGATTTCTTTTCCTTGATTACCTTCTCAAGCATCTCTTGCTTCTTGTGTCTGAATGTCAAATTTTCTATTCAACTCTGGTTTTTTCATCAAGAATTCTTGAAAGTCCCCTATTCCACTGAATGGCCATATTTCCCCCTGAAACAAGATACTCAGTTTTGCTGGGTAGGTGACCCTGGGCTTCAGTTCCAGCTCTTTTTGCCCTCTGGAATATCATATTCCATGCTCTTCTATCCCTCAGTATAGAAGCTGCTAGGTCCTGGGCTATCCTGATTGTGTTTCCACAATATTGAAATTGTTTCATCCTGGCTGCTTGGAGTATTTTCTCCTTGATCTGGGAGTTCTGGAGCCTGGCTATAATATTCCTAGGAGTTTTCTTTTTGGGATCTTTTTCAGGAGGTGATCGGTGGATTCTTTTAACTTCTATTTCCTCCACTGGGTCTAAAACATCAGGGCAATTTTCCTTGAGAATTTCTTGAAGGATGATTTCTAGCTTCTTTCTTTGATCATGGCTGTCAGGTAGTCCAATAATTTTTAAATTATCTCTCCTGGATCTATTTTCCAGGTCAATGGTTTTTCCCATGAGATATTTCACATTGCCTTCTATTCTTTCATTTGTTTGGATCTGTTTAATAGTATCTTGATTTCTCATAAAGTCACTAGCTTCCATTTGCTCCAGTCTTACTCTGAAAGAATGAATCTCCTCAGTGAGCTTCTGAGATTCTTTTTCCATCTGGCAAATTTGCTTTTTAATGCATTCTTCTCCTCATTGCCTTTCTGAGCCTCTTTTGCCATTTGAGTTAGTCTATTTTTTAAGGTGTTATTTTTTCTCAGTCCGGCTGTTGACTGTCATTTCATACTTTTCTTGCATCTATCTCATTTTTCTTCCCAATTTTCCCCCACTTCTCTTATCTGCTTCTTAAAGTCCTCTGTGGCCTGTAGCCAGCTTGTATTTTCATCTGGGGCTTTTGGTGCAGGAGTTCTGACCTCACAGTCCTCCTCCATGCTTTGAGCCTCTTTGCCACTAAAATAGGAGTCCAATGTTGAACTTTTCTGTTTATTTTGTTTGATTTGCCTAGGCATGTTGCCACTTAATTACTTGATTTGGGGGCTTGTTGCCACAGTAGGACTCTGCCACCAGACAGGAGAGCTTCCTTTCCAAACATGGGGTCTTCACAACTTCCGCCAGTTGGGTGGCCTCTGTAAAGCCTCCACCCACTCTGGCAATTTAAATACCCACCCCAACCCGCCCCCCCCAAGACCACAATCCAGATCCAGGCAGTTTAAAGCAAGAACAATTAACCCCCAGACTGATTGCTGGATCTCCCTACAGTTCGCAGACCAGGAGCTAGAGCCACTGCTGATGCTGCAAAATGGCTTCTGTGCAGCTGTTTCTTCAGCAGCTTTTTCCCCCCCCAGGGGAGGAAGCCATGCTTTCCTCAAATACTGGTCCCAAAGTCCATAGGGCACTAACCTCTCACTTTGTCCTAGGCATATCTTTGCTGATAATTCTGGAATCGCCACAATTGCTGGTGTTGTGGGGTCCCTCTAGCCGGCTGAAGGTCCGGCCATCCTGGGGCTAAAACCGTGGACCTGGGCTTGGCTCTGCACACTGCGCTGTTGATTCCCAGCTTGCTGTGCTGCCTCCTCTCAGAGCGCTGTGCTGGCCGCTCCCTGCAGGGCTGCTGGGCTGTCCTCAGCAGGAGGTTAGCTTCTCTGTGCCGTTCTGTGGGTGCCGTGGCTCCAGAAGTTTTTCGGAGTCCCCTTTCACATTGTTTGAAATTTGTGTGGGGCAGAGCACATTGGAAATGCTCTTTCTACTCCGCCATCTTGGCTCTACCCCCCGTGTTGTGTGATTTGACCAGATGAGACTCTGGGCAGCTGTTGAGAGTCCCCTGGCTTTCAGAAACCCAGATGTTGATGCCGCCCTCTCTGGTAACTGTGATTTGGTATGGTTGTAATGGTTGGACAGTTGGAGGCCTGTCTGCTTGAAATGTTTTTGTTTGTATATTCTGAAGTTTGGGGTGCTGACCTTTTCCCCCTGAACTACTCAGGTAAATGATATGTTTGATTGATTAAAGAAAGATTGTTAACCCATTTTGAGTTGCTTTCCTTTAGAAAAGCATATCTAAGAACTTGTATTGACAGCCACCCTGGGGATCCTGGGGTGTTTGCTACTACAAAAGATAAAATGAGATAATATTTGTAAAATCACAATTCTTGTAATACAGTAAGCACTACATAAGAGCTTATTCTTCTCCCTTTTCCCACATGAAGAATCTCACAATCTAGATAGTATCTATCTTCCATTTTGACTTTGAACAATACATTCTACTTGCTAGTGGCAAACACATTTGATGAAAAAAAAACAATCTTCCTGTTTAATTCTTCATTTGATAATGATAATTGGGAAGATAATTAATTGAGGTTCTTATTGTGGTTAAAATATAAAGGAATTTTATAAGTTTGTTTTTTTTTTACTCAACAAGGTTTTATTTTTTAAAACTAATTTAGTTTTAGTTTTCAGCATTCATTTTTATAATATTTTGACTTTTAAATTTTCTCCCCCTCTTCTCCTCCCCCCTCCCGAGGACAGTTTGTGATCTGATATAGGATCTACATATACCTTCACATTAAACATATTTTCACATTAATCATGGTGTAAAGAAGAATTAGAACCAATGGGAGGACCACAAGAAAGAAAAAAAATAAAACAAAGCAAAAAAAGAGAGTAAATAGTAGGCTTTGATCCGCATTCAGACTCCAAAGTTTCTTCTTTGTATGTGAATAGTATTTTCCATTATGAATCTTTTGGAGTTGTCTTAGATGATTGCATTGCTGAGAAGATACATGTCTATCAAAATTAATCATCACACAATGTTGTAGTTGCTGTGTACAACATGCCCCCATTTCTCTCCCCCTTCACTCAGCATCAGTTCACATAAGTCTTTCCAGGTTTCTCCAAAATCTGCCTGCTCATCATCTCCCACAGCAAACAGTATTCCACCACATCCATACACCAGAACTTGTTCAGCCATTCCCCAACCAATGGGCAATCCCCTAACCTCCAACCCTTGGCCATCAACAAAAAGAACTGTCATAAACAGTCTTACTTTCTTTCTTTTTTTAAAGCAATTGGTGTTAAGTAACTTGCTCAAGGTTACATGGCCAGTCATTGTTTACATGTGGGTGCTCATTTTCTGAGGCCAGGAACAATCCCGGGTCATCCTGACACCAGGGTCAGCGCTCTTACTCATTGCACCACCTAGCCATCCTAAATAATTTCTTTCTTCTTTTTTTATGGGGGGGCACCCCTCTCATAAACATTCTTTTCCACATGGGTCCCCTTCCCGTCCCCATGATCCCTTTGGGATACTGTAAAGCCAAACATGAGTAGCTTTCCAGAGGACTACTGCTGTGGACAGCTTCAAGATTCTAATTACACAGTATAGTGAACTCTTTATTCAGTAACAAACTTAGACAAAACTTTCACAGAAATCAAAGTATAGCATTCACAATGTTATGGTATAACAAGTTATCACTAAAATGGTCACATAGTTTTCACCAAAGTGGTCACATACTTTTAAAAAAAGTATAATCATTTAGTAAAAACTTAACTCAATCATCCCTAAGGAGGCAAGCCTCCTTAATTGACACCAACTAGAAAGATCAAAAGTTCTCCACTCTCTAGGTCACATTGTCTTAATCTCTTCAATCAAAAAAGTTTTCTTTCTTCTAAATTGGAGATTAGTTTCTAATCATCCTTAATTAGTAAGTCCTTAACTCAATCATCTAAATGTAAAGGTCAAAGTTCTCAACCACTAGACCACAGTAAATCATGATCTTCTCAGTTTTCATTAAATATCCAAGGTAAGGTCTTTTCATCTTGACTCAAGGCAGGCTCTCAGCATCCATGGTTCCTCTTCCATGGTCCCAGCTCCTGCCAGCCCTGTGTTGTCCAGCTCCTTGTCCAGTTCCTTGTCTACTTCCTGTTCCATATGGAAGCTCACAGTGTCTAGGACACCTCAAATCCTTCACACTTCCTGTTCCTGGGAAGACAAAGCAGCACCATAGTCATGTTTCCTCCCAGGTCTCCTCTTTCTCAATTCTCTGTTATCAATTCTCTTCTCAGTTCTTCTTCGCATCCCTGGGTGGCTCTCAGTTCTTGGCAGCTCTGGCTGGCCCTCAGAAGTTCGTGGCAGCTGTGCCCAGCTTTCAGAAGTTCTCAGCAGCTCTCAGCAATTCTCAGTTCTCAGTTCTCCTCTCTCTCTCCAACAGTAGTTGCTCAGCCTCCAGATGCTCACTCCCAGCAATTCTGGCCTCTCTCAGCTTAGGCTTTTCCTCATATATGGTATAATTCCTCCCTGTTCTGCCCTTTCTTGTTACATCAACAAGTTCACACTACTGTGGGATCCATAAGTTTTGGATCTTAATACTTGACACAACCATGAGCTTGAAACAAGGTGCTAAGTACCTGTTTGCTTCCCAATACAAGGGGCATGGAAGATCTTCAAATTCCATTACTATTACATTCCACCCCTCCAGGATCCTTGGTCTTACAATATCAATCTAAATGGCCAAGGATCCTGGAATAAAAAGAGCCACTATACTTTGTTATCCTGCTGACTACACCATAAATATAAATTCAAGCATGGACAGCTTTCCAGAGGACTGCTGCTTTGAAGAGCTTCAAGGTTCTGATTACACAGTATAGTGAACACTCTATCAATTCAGCAGTAAATTAAGGCAAAACATTCACAGAAATCAAAGTATAGCATTCACAATGTTATGGCATAACAACTTATCACTAAAATGGCCACATAGTTTTAAACAAAGTGCATTCACTTAGTAACTCAATCATTTAGTAAGTCCTTACCTCTATCATCTTTAAGGAGGTTTGGGACACAAAGCACAAAGGTCAAAGTTCTCTATCCCTAGATCACAATCAATCATAATTTTCTCAGCATCAGGTACCCAAGAAGATATTTCATCTTGACTCAAGGCTGGCTCTCAGCTTCCATGGTTCCTCCTCCATTGTCCCAGCTCCTGCCTGAATCTCCACAGGTGTCACCAGGTTCAAAGGCAGGAAGCTCCCAGTTCCTTGTCCAACTGCTTGTTCAGTTCTTAGTCTTGTTCCCTGTCCAGTTCCTTCTCCATATGTGTCCAGTCCACCTCAAGTCCTTCACAGTCCTCTTTCTGGGAAGACAAAGCTTAACAGAGCCACAATAATATTCATGCACATTGCCAGCACCATCATCAATTCACTACCTGCCTGTGAAATCAACTCAGACCCACCAACAGGGTCTGACAACTAAACACACATCATCAACATAGAAATCAACACAGACCACAAACAAGTTTCAAGAGGTCAACACAAATCATCAACATGGAAATCAACACAGACCCACAAACAAGGTCTGAGAACTCAACACAAATTTTCAGTACTGTCACAGGACCTCTGAATCCCTCCTCCAGGACTTCTGTAAACATACAACCAGAAAATTCTCCTTCAGGGCTTCTAGTAAGGTCCCAGGGTTTCAGCAGAAAGTATCATAAACAATCATCAACACAGACAGTACTGACATAGAATGCCAGGATACCACAAATTTTCTACTTCTCCATCCAAGCTCCCTTCTCAGTTCTACTCTCTCCAGCCTGGACCTCTCCTTATATACAGTCATTAGCTCCTCCCCTTCCTGTTGCAGGAGTTCCCAGGTTCTAGGAAACAAGGTGTTAACTATGTCTTTGTTTGCCATTACAGATACAGACCCAGGAGTGGCACTGCTGAGGCAGAGCACTTGCACAATTTTATAGATCCTTGAGCATAGCTCCAAACTGCTCCTTAGAATGGCTGGACAAGTTCACAGTTCCACCAACAATGCATCAGGGTTCCAATTTTCCCACATCTTCTCTAACATTTGTCATTTTCCTGTTTTGTCATCTTAGCCAATCTTATAACTGTGATGTGTTATAACTTACAACAGAGTTGTTTTGATTTGTATTTCTCCAATCAATAGTGATTTAGACCATCTTTTCATATGATTATAGATAGCTTTTATTTCTTCATCTGAAAACTGCCTGTTCATATCCCTTGGTCATCCATAAATTGTGAAATGCTTTGTATTCTTATATATTTGACTCAGTTCTCTGTATATTTTAGAAATTATACATTTATCAGAGACTCTGGCTGTAAAAAAATTGATTTCCAGCTTTCTGCTCCCTTTCCAATCTTGTTTGCATTGGCTTTGCTTTTGCAAAAAACTTATCAATTTAATGTAATCAAAATCATCTATTTTGCATTTCATAATGTTCTCTATCTCTTGTCATAAATTCTTCCCTACTCCATAAATCTGACAGGTGAATTATTTCTTGCTCTCCTAGTTTGCTTATAGTATCAGCCTTTATAGCTAAATTGTATACCCATTTTGACTTTATCTTTGTATATGGTGTAAGATGTTGGTCTATGGTAGTTTCTGACATACTATTTTCCAGTTTTCTCAGCAGTTTTTGTCAACTACTCTGTCTTGTCCCAGAAGCTGGAAACTTTGGGTTTATCCAACAGTAAATTACTATAGTCATTGATTATTGTGTCACATGTACCTAACTTATTCCACCAATCCAGCACTCTATTTCTTTCTTTTTTTTTTTTTGGAGGGCAATTGGGGTTAAGTGACTTGCTGAAGGTCACATGGCTAGTTTTTTTTTTTGTTTTGTTTTGTTTTTTTAAAGCAATTGGGGTTAAGTAACTTGCTCAAGGTTACACGGCTAGTCATTATTTATGCGTGGGTGCTCATTTTCTGAGGCCGGATCTGATCTCGGGTCATCCAAACTCCGAGGCCGGCGCTCTTACTCACTGCGCCACCTAGCCGCCCCTTTAGGGCAATTGGGGTTAAGTAACTTGCCCAAGGTTACACGGCTAGGTTTTTGTTTGTGTGGATTAAGTGTCGGAGGCCGGCTCCGAACTCAGGTCCTTCTGATTCCAGGGCCAGCACTCTATTCACTGCGCCACCTAGCCGCCCCCAACATGGCTAGTTTTTGTGTTAAGTGTCTGAGGCTGGATTTGAACTCAGGTCCTTCTGACTCCAGGGCCGGTGTTCTATTCACTGTGCCACCTAGCCATCCCTAAAAGGTAAATTTCATCTTTTTATTGTATGATTTTTTTTTTTTTGCTTTTTGGAGGGCAATTGGGGTTAAGTAACGGCACTCTATTTCTTAACCAGAACCAAGTAGTTTTGATTATTGGCACTTTATAGTACAATTTTAGGTCTGGTACAGCTAAGCCACCTTCCCTTGCCTTTCTTTTCATTAATTCCCTTGATATTCTGGAACTTTTGTTCTTCCAAATGAATTTCGTTATTAGAATTTTATATGATTTTCAAAGAACTATAAAAATGTGCATATCATCTGACTGAACAATACCACTTGAAGGGCTATATCCAAAAGAAACCATAAAATTTGGAAAAGGACCCACACATACAAAAATATTTATAGAAACTCTTTTCGTGGGGGCCAAGAACTGGAAATTGAGGGATGCCTATCAATTGGGGAATGGCAAACAAGTTGTGGTATATAAATGTAAGGGAATACTATTGTGCTATAAGTAATGATGAACAAATGAAATTGAGAGAAACCTGAAAAGACTTTTATAAACTGATGCTAAGTCAGGGGTGCAGAACCAGGAGAAGACTGTGCACAGTAACATCCACAGTGTGTGAGGACTGATTTTGATAGACTTAACCCTTTTCAGCAATGCAAGGACCTAAACAATTCCAAAGAACACATGATGGAAAATACTAGTCATATACAGAGAAAGAACTATGGAGTCAGAATGCAGAATGAAGCATACTATTTCCTTTTTTTTGTTTTGTTTAATTTTTTTTTCTTTCTCATGGCTTTTCCCATTCTTTATAATTCTATGCAACACAGCTACTGTGAAAATATATTTAATAGGAGTGTATGTTTAGAGCCCATATCAGATTGAAGCCATCTTGGCTAAGGAGGGGAGAGGGAGGGGGAGAAAATTTAAAACTTATGGAATTGATTGTTGAAAACTAAAAATAAATAATTTAATTTAAAAAAGAAAGGAAAAGAAAATATGGAAAGCTCCCAGGCACAAGGTATTTTTCTCTTTAGCCATACTGAGAGCAGTTCTCTTCTCCACCAAATGCCCACCTTTTCTTCTATATTATTAAACAAATACTTGAAATCTTAGAAGTAACCCTTCACTGTTGAAATTTTCCATAAATGTTTTAATAAATCCAAAGAGACTTAACTGATTTAATTTTTTTTTACACTTTACAGACAACAAAATCTAGATTTCTCTGTTAACTTGAAATTAATTGTATAATTGCGACAATATGATCTTCTATGCTTGTTATGAAAAATTTCCTGGTTTCTTTTCTCATGTTCATCGAAGATTCCAAATACAAATGTGGAGACCATTATGATAAAAGATGTCACTGATTTGAGAAGAAAAAGTAAAAACAAATATGTGTCAGAAATTACTGATGTCTCCTTGTTTACCTTCTTTTGCATTATAGGTTGCATATCTAGTGCTTTTAGTAAGGTTAGACATAAGTTTTATACACACACATTATATATAATATAATTTGGTCCTAACCACAATCTGGTAAAGGTGTTATTATTATACCCAATTTAATGAAGAAAATATGGGAGAGAAGTTAAGTGACTTGCTCCAAATCATAGAGTCAGTACGTTTTTGAGACAGTATTTGAACTCAGATATTCCTGTCTTCAAGTCCAGAATCCTATCACCTATATCATCTAGCTGCCTATAGTAATAATAAAAAATAATGTTTCATGTTCCTCTTACAATCATTATATGGTATTTTCCCTTTTGTGATATCTTGAGAATTGAACTTCAAAAGTATGTAATGTCATATCTCTACCAGAGATTTTCTCTGTGCTTCCTGACTTCATCTTCTTAAAATCCACTTTGTTTCCTCCAGATGTCACACAAGAAAATTGACTGTAAATGTTGTTATTCCCCTGTCAATGATGCCAAGTAAAGATCAATATATAAAATGCTGGGAGAATTGTTCTATTTCAAATGTGTTTACATTGACATGTAAAAATATTCTTGTTGAGATACAGCTTAGTTAACATCAAATTTTCTGCATGTTTTATTTTTATCTAGTTAAGATAAAGCCTCCTAAAAAGCTTTTCTATTAAAGTATTATTAAAAGTTAATTTATGTTCAATAGAGTAACACATTTATTTCCAAGCTGGATATGAGTTAAGTCATTAAACATTCCATTACTTTCTTTTTTGTTGTTGTTATTACTGTGATTTTTTTTGTTTGTTTGTTTTTGGAGGGGGAATGACAGGGCAATTGGGGTTAAGTGACTTGACCAAGATCATAGGGATAGTAAGTGTGTTAAGTGTCTGAGGCCACATTTAAACTCAAGTCCTCCTAACTCTAGGGCCAGAGCTCTATTCAGTGCTCCATCTAGCCTCCCCATGAACTCATTCCTCTCTTCTCTGCTATTTCTTTATTTTTTATTTTTATTTTTTAGTTTGCATCATTCATTTCCAAAAGATATTGAGTTACAAATGTTCTCCCCATTTTTCTACTACCTGCCACCCCAAAACAGCTATTTTACTGAATATCCCCTTGCCCAATCTGCCCTCTCCCATATCTTCCCTCATCCCTCTCTGACTTTCCAGTGGGGCACAGTGGATCTCTATGCCCCAGTGTCTATATATCTTATTTCATAGTTACATGTGAAATACTACTACTACTACTACTACTACTACTACTACTACTACTACTACTACTACTACTACTACTACTTCTACTATCTACTATACATATATTTTAAAAATTTGATTTTAAATATTTGAATTCCAGTTTCTTTCCCTACCTCCCTCATCACCCACCCTTACTGGGAAGATAAGCAATTCCATAGAGGTTGTACATGTGTAGCTATGTAAAACATTTCCATAGTGAATATACTGTTAAAGACTGACTATATTTCCCTCCATCCTATTCCAACCCTCCCCATTTGTTCTATTTTCTACTTTGACCCTGTCCCTTTTCAAAAGTTGGTGCTTCCAAATACCCTCCCCGCCGAGCTTGCCCTCCCTTCCATCATACTCCCTCTCATTCCCTTCCCCCTTACTCCCCAGTAGGGTGAAATACCCTATTTAGTGTATGTCATTCCCTCCCTAAGCCAAATTCATTGAGAATAAGGTTCCCTTTTGTCTTTCTGTTCTTCCCCTCAATTATAACAGTTTTCCCTTGCCTCTTCTATATGAGATAATTTACCCCATTCTATCTCTCCCTATCTCCTCTCTCTATATTCCTCACTCACATCTTAATTTCACCATTTGAGTATCATCCCTTCCTAATCAACTGGTCCTGTGCCTTCTGTCTATGTATACCTGTACACACATTTACACATGCTCAAGTATGTATTCATCTGCCCATATACCCTTCTATACAGACATATACATATATGTATGTATACACACACATACATATATAAACATATATATATATGTGCATTTTTATTTCCTTCAACTATTCTCATACCTAGAATAGTTTCATAAGTTACATTTATCATTTTTCCATATAGGAATATAAGTAGTTCAACTCTGATAAGTTCCTTATTATTTCTTTTTCCTTGTTTGCTTTCTTATGCTTCTCTTGCTTCTTGTAACAGCATGTCAAATTTTCTATTCAACTCTTTTTTTTCATCAAGAATGCTTGAAAATCTTCTATTTCACTGAATGACCATATTTTCCCCTGAAACATGATACTCAGTTTTTCTGGGTAGGTGATCCTTGGTTTTAATCCCAGCTCATTTGACTTCTAAAATATCATATTCCA
Source organism: Gymnobelideus leadbeateri (assembly GCA_011680675.1). NCBI lineage: Eukaryota > Metazoa > Chordata > Mammalia > Diprotodontia > Petauridae > Gymnobelideus > Gymnobelideus leadbeateri. The sequence goes on from WOXC01006013.1 coordinate 30,563, forward strand.
AGCCCTTCAATCCCTCTGCTGCCAGATACTGTGTTATCCTGATTGTGTTTCCACAGTATTCAAATTATTTCTTCTTGGTTGCTTGTTATATTTTCTCCTTGGTCTGGGAACTTTGGCTACCTGGCTATAATATTCCTAGTAGTTTTCTTTTGGGGATCTTTTTCAGGAGGTGGATTCTCTCAACCTCTATTTTGCCCTCTGGTTCTAAAACATCAGGGCAATTTTCCTCGAGAATTTCTTGAAGTGTGATTTCTAGATTCTTTTATTTATCATGGCTTTCAGGTAGTCTGATAATTTTTTAAATTATCTCTCCTGGATCTATTTTCCAGGTGAGTGCTTTTTTTTTCAATTATTCAACATTTTAAAAAATGTTTTTCTGATACTTTCTATTTATTAATTTGTTTGTTTATTTTTAGGATACAAGATTTAGTTCCACAATTACTTGAGTTTCAAATTTGCCCTTCCTCCCTCCCCTTTTGCCCCTCTCAATGGTGGCATACAATGAAGTATAGGGTTTGCAAAATCTTTCACTTTAGACATTAGTCAGGTTATAAAGAAGGATTGTATCAGATAGAATGAACAACGGGAAAAAGGAAACAAAACCAAACAAGAAAATGATAAAGATCAGATTATTTAATAATTTAATACAGATTCTTCAATCTGTATTAAAACTTAGTTCTTTCTAGTTCTTTCTCTGGATGTAGACATCTCACTCCATCATGAGTCTTTTGGGGTTGACTTATAACTCTGAATTTTTGAGAAGAATCCAATCTATCAAAGTTGGTTGTCAAACATATGTTGTGTCTGTAGTTGTGTAAAAATTACTCCTGGTTCTACTCTTCTCACTCAGCATCAGTTTGGATAAGCCTCTGCAGGTAAATATGAAGTCCTTCTCCTCGTTGTTTCTTATAGCACAGGACTATTCCATTACATTCATATATCACAAAGTGTTCAGCCATTCCCCAATTGATGGGTACCCCCTTAATTTCCAATTCTTTGCCACCACAAGAAGAGCTGCTATAAATATTTTTGTACATATGGATGTTCCTCCCACTTCTATGATGTCTTTGGGATACAACCCTAGAAGTGGTATTGCTGGGTAAAAGGGTACGAAATTATTTATAGCCCTTTGGGCATAATTCCAGATTATTCTACAGAAAGGTTGGATCAGTTCACAAGTCCACCAGAAATCCATTAGTGTTCCAATTTTCACATCCTCTCCAGCATCTGTCATTTTCCTGTTTTGTCATCTTAGCCAATCTGACTGGTGAGATGTACTGCCTCAGAGTTGTTTTGATTTGTATTTCTCTAATTAATAGTGATTTAGAGCATTTTTTTTTCATAGGCTTATAGATATCTTTAATTTCTTTCTCTGAAAACCAGCTGTTCATATCCTTTGACCATTTAGCAATTAGGAAATGACTTGTATTCTTATAGATTTGACTCAAATCTCAGTATATTTTAGAAATAAGTCCTTTATCAGAGACATAGGTCACAAAAATTCTTTCCCAATTTTCCACTTCCCTCCTAATTTTGGTTACATTGGCAATTTTGTACAGAAGCTTTTCTATTTAATGTAATAAAAATTATTCATTTTGCATTTGATAATGATCTCTAATTCTTGTTTGGTCATAAAGGCTTCCCATCTCCACAAATCTGAAAGGTAAACTATTCCTTGCTTTCTAAGATTGCTTATAATATCAGCCTTTATACCTAGATCATGCACCCATTTAGACTTAATATTAGTATATCGTGTTAGATAATGCTCTATGCCCAGTTTCTGCCATACTATATTCCAGTTTTCCCAGCAGTTTTTGTCAAATACTGAGTTCTTATCCCTAAAACTTGGGTCTTTGGGTTTATGAAACAGTAGATTACTATAGTCGTTGACTGCTGAGTCTTGTGTGCTCAAACTATTCCATTGATCCACTACTTTATGCCTCAGACAGCACCAAGTAGTTTTGATGATTGCTGCTTTATAATACAGATTAAAATCTGGTATAACTAGGCCACCTTCCCTAGCTTTTCTTCTCATTAAATCCCTTGATATACTGGACCTTTTGTTCTTCCAAATGAATTTTGTTACTATTTTTCTATCTATATAAAGAAGTTTTTGGTAAATTGATTGGTATGGCACTAAATATATAATTAATTTAGGTAAAAGTGTTACTTTTATTATATTAGCTTGACCCAGCCACAAGCGATTTTTTCCCCAATTAGTTAGATCTGACTATATTGGTGTGAAAAATGTTTTTTTTTTCTTTTTTTAATTAATTTATTAGTTTAGTTTC
>WOXC01006014.1:0-30272 GCA_011680675.1 Gymnobelideus leadbeateri
TTATTGAGGGAATTTTTATTCAGGTACAGGTTGTAATAGGTATCATACTTCTGAGATCCCTTTCAACTTGGAGATTCTGTGATTCCAATTACAGCGACTTTTACAATGGCCATCACCTAGTATAATGTAATATACATAAGGGCCTAATAAACAATACTTAATGCAGTGAGAAGAGGAGATTTGGGTTACTGTGTTTTAATTCTTTGCTTTAACCCAAGTCACAGACCTTGGGAGATAGATGAGAGAGCCTGAATGATGTCTGAACAGGGCCAGGCATCAGTCCATTTTGGCTGAGATGAAAAGCTTTAAAAAGTCTCTTCTACTTGCCAAGTCAGAATTGGAAAGAGATGAGAAATGTTTCCGGTGTTAATACAGCCTGTCTTCTCCAGGCGTACTTCCAAATTACTTAAGCTTCAAGATTCTTTATTAAGATCTGAACCTACAATTTCACTTTTCCTTTTGCTTTTCTTTTCTTTTCTTTTTTTTTTGGACAGTGAATACATGTCACCTCCAGGATAGAGACTGTTTCCCACAAGAAATGATCTCTTTCATGTGATACACAATCCACATTTTAATTCACTTAAAATACTTTCTGAAGTATGACTGATAGTTCAATGTAGATTTTTTTTTTTGTAACACCAGTTAAAGAAGAAACCTGAACAAAATCTCCCCAATTCAGGCAGAGCTCATGAAGGTATTTTGATATTTTCATTAGGTAAAATTGAAGGGGGGGGGGAAGCTAAATATTAAGAGATCAACAAGGCTGGCCATGTGACTAGAGTTGATGTCAAATTAAGGCATAATACATGTAGCTTATGTCTTAGGTACCACTGTGGTTTTCTCTCCAAGGAAAATATAGGTAACACATAAAATCTGATATTATTGCCTCAAGAAGTCAAAGAAAAAAACCCTGTTTTTTTTTTCATTCTTTCAATGAAATAAATGGGCAAAATAACAAATTTTTTTGTGTGTGGTGCATCTTTTGGGGGTATTCGATTATTGTTGTTTTTTTTAACTCACATAAAATAAGTGTGTAAAATTGAATGTTGGCAAAGGAACTTTTGCCCTGATCTGAGCAATTGTTTTAAAACCCATTCCCTATAAGTCCTAATGCTGTGTGTTATAGAATGAATGAGTAATGAATAGGGGATGGGGGGCCTCATAAGCTGGTGACTGCCAGCACCTTCTTATCCAGGCTTTACTAGAATTACAAGCCACCCTGCAAAATGAGATGAACAATTTGTTCTGAGCCGCTTTTCAATATACTCTGATTCTTCTTGAGCAACTATCCCTGCCTTGGTGAGCCCCAGACCTCAACATTAGTGAATGGAGCCTTCGTGTCCAATGTTGAACCTTGTTAGCAAGATGCTCTTGGAATAGCCTAAGAAAACAGACTTCCATCTAAAGGACTTGGCATACTAGATTTCTTTGATCTGTTAGTGTATATTTGAAAACAAAGTCAAATCATGTCTTCCTACTACTTTTCTCCATATTTTATCATTTCAAAATGATTAGTCTGAATAGATAAGGATAAAACAGCTATTATAGAATTTGTGCCATAGTCTTGCTAGCTAAGTATAGAGATTGTTAATGATTTTCCTCCATGAAATTAACTTACAAGTGGAATAAATTTGCATTAATTCTAACCAAAATTGAAGGATGAGACCAGAAGTCATGTAACAGCAATCCTGTATTCAGTGTTGATTAGGAATTATCTATTTTTTAAAATCTCTGATTTGAATAACAGCATAAAAACATCTTTTGAAATGTTAGATTATAATGCTACAATCCTACATGGACAAAAATAGTGATTATGGTCAGAAACAAAGCCTATAATCAACATTTTAAATGTTTTCCTTGAAGCAATAATCCAATCATTACAATATTGAATATTACTAGAAATGTTGATACAAATAAAATGTAGAGATGAGGATATTCTAATTTGAACCAAGAATTCCATAATGTCTCCACTGTATTATATTGGAATAGTGACTTTTAAGTTAATGCTTTATCTCTAATTTAACAGATTATAATTTTTTCTTTATCAAAAATATTCTACTGTTACTTTTGATTTTCACATCATCTTCATTTCTGAATATATCACCCTTTCTCTTACTCAGTTATTCATCCTTTTTAGTAATTATTTCAAATTTTTTTTATTATGAACTTAACAATTATCAACATACATAGTAAAGAAAGTCCTATGGAGATGAGTCTGCAGTATAGCCTGGAGAGGGATGAAGGCCTGGACTTTGTTAATCTTCAAACAATATACTCTATCTCCTGACTCCTAACTAGCTGTTCCCCATGCCTAGAATTCTCTCCCTCCTCATCTTTGCCTACTGGCTTCCTTCAAGTCCAAGCTCAAATACTACCTTTTGCATGGAACATTACCAAATCCTCATTAATTGTAGTGCCTTCTCTTTTTTGATAACTCCAATCCCATATATATATATCTTTTTGTACCAAAAAAAAAACACCACCTGATAGCAAAACCAATGGACTTGCCAACTATTTTTAATCAAGTGGAAACTGACCTGAACAAAAGTTTACAGGGGCAGCTAGGTGGCGCAGTGAATAGAGCGCTGGCCCTGGAATCAGAAGGACCTGAGTTCGGATCTAGCCTCAGACACTTAACCCACACAAACAAAAACCTAGCCGTGTAACCTTGGGCAAGTTACTTAACCCCAATTGCCCTAAAGGGGCGGCTAGGTGGCACAGTGAGTAAGAGCGCCAGCCTCGGAGTTGGGATGACCTGAGATCGAATCCGGCCTCAGAAAATGAGCACCCACACACAAATAATGACTAGCCGTGTAACCGTGAGCAAGTTACTTAACCCCAACTGCTTAAAAAAAAAAAAAAGTTTACAGCACACCCTTGTTTAAACTTTGAAAAACATTCTCTCATTTCTCTTATTACCTTGTTCAGAGCTTTTATTCAGGCCCATTATACTATATCATAGCTTTTTATTCCTTTGTAAATTATTTGTTTTATGGAAACTGCCATAAAATCTAGTCTGTTCTCCACTAGTCATGAAATCTCACCTCTTATCCCTATTCACAATTTGAGTCTGAATAAACGAATCTCTTGGTAAATGAGGATTCTAAGAGGACAATTTCACCAGAGCAAGTACATCCTGAAGGTTTAGAACTAAGACATGGTTAGATATCCTTGAAAACTGTCACTCACAGGTTCTTAACCAAAAAGATGGAAGAGTAGACATTTTCTCTGATCATCATGATTCTCAAACCTTTCCAAAGCAGAAATTATGCACCAAGTTAAAGCCACTTCAGCTGTCTCCATGGTGTAGGATGGTGATGTTGAAGTTTAGGGGTGCTGGGACCCCAAAATAGCAACAAGCAAGTCTGAATTTGACTGAAGCCTTATTTCGGTCAAAGAAAAACAAGATTTATTAAAGATCTGCCATATTGGCTAGACTGTAAGGGAATCTGAACAATTATAACACTAATATAAGCAAGCCATATTGAATCTGAGCACTTTTGAGGAAATGATGGATCTTTTATACAGAAAGAGTGTGGGAGGGATCTAGGGTCAGTCAAGTAGTCAGGGGTGATTGAAGGAGGGGTCTAGGGAGGATCTTGATGGGAGTGGCCAGTAGGCTGGGGTGACTAGAGGCTGGAGGCCAGGAACCAAGAGAATGGAGTTTAGATAGAATCAAAGGAAGTAGACGAGGCAATCCAGAGGTAACAGACAAAGAAGGCCTGGGTTAGGGTGACAGAGAATTGGGCACAGTGGTAATGAGAGGCCAGTTGAGGGGATTATAGCCTCAGCAAATGCCAGATCAAGTGGGAAGATGCAAGGAGAGTTCAAGGGGGTTTCCAGAGTCTGTACCCCCTCATTGTCAAACACAAATAGAAAGGGATCCTTGCAGATTGCATATTGATTGAGAAGACAACAAATGAACATTATCTATGTTGCATTATATTTTTTATTTATTTTGTTAGACGTTTCCCAATTATATTTTAATCTATTTTTGTAGCCAACTAATTGGGCCCATTTGGATAGCTCTGGTCAAAGACAACAGCAACCGAAAAAAGGTTAAATTCTACGAATTAATGCTTAACTCCCACTCATTCAGCATCCCCTCCCAGCCTCCACCATTCTCTGCAGCAGTAGCTACTCAGTAGCAACTAGGCCTTAGTAAGAGACCTATTTTTACAACTACTTTTCAAAAGTAGTGTAGTGAGTAGCTGCTCTGAGGAGTTTGGAGCTCCATGTACCTAACAGTGGTTTTTTTCTGGTCACTCTTTGGTATAAATGCTCCATCTAGCCTGGTCTCTATGAACAGAGACCTCCACAAACGAACTTTGCAAGGTCATAAGACCCAAGGGGAGAGTTTGCTGAATAACCTGCTTTACATCTGTGTGGAATGAAAAAGCCTATTCAAAATTTAATCAAGAATACAGAGATTTCTCAGGATAAAAACAGGAAATTTTATTCTCTTCCCCCCAGGAAAGAGGGTGGTCTTCTCCATGATGGATCAGGGAGAGGAAGCATGCAATATGGGGTGAATAGAGTTTTCAAACCCTAATACAGCAGGGTCATATTTCTCCCATTGTCCCTCACTCCCATTGGTTGGGGGGGGAAGGTGAGCTCAGGCTGTCCCTGACTCCCACTGGCTAGGAGGAGGGGCCCATAGAGGTGGGAAAGTAGACAAAGTACTGAAGCTAGGTGGGGGTCAAAACATTCCTAAAAGGGCTTGCTGCTGATTGTCAGCAGCAATGAAGGGGGAAGGGGGAAGCCAACATTCAAAACTGATACCAAATCCTAAGATACATTCTGAGAAGTTATCACTCCCCAGACACATCTTTCAGGGAAGTAGCCTGTTCTGGGTCCCTCTTAAAAGATACAGACTCGTGGGTGACTTGATATATAGGGACCATCAAGATATCCAGGTGAAGAATGTGAGTTTCTCAAAAACTAAAGAGTACAATAAGTCTTTGGGCTTCCTTAGATTGTGAAGAAGCAGGTGTCAGTAGCTTATTCCAGACTCTGCCTGGAATCTTGTGGGATTTTCCTGCCTACTGTATGCCCCCCAAATTGACTGAGCATGCTGAACTCTGGATTTTCTTACTGTTGATTTTCCTATCCCTTGTCCTTCATATGGGCCAACATATGATCTAGGGCCACTGTGGCCTCATCAATGTCCTCAGGAAGGGAAGTCTTGTTCGGGCCTCACAGGTCTCACAGTAGGCAGGAGCTGGTAATTTAAGGTAGGTCAGGTCTGTCAGTCAATAGGCATTTATTAAGCACCTACTATATGCCAAGCACTGTGTTAAACCCTGACAATAAAAAAGAAGATAAAAGACAATCCCTGCTCTCCAAGTAGCTCATAAGGAGACAACATGCAAACCACTATGTATAGTATTACAATATCTTCAATAAATTGAAGAATATCACCACAGGAAAGGCACTAGCATTAAGGAGCATCAGGAAATGCTTCTTGTGGAGGGTGGGATTTTAGCTAAGATACAGCAGAAGCCAGGGCAGTTAGGAGGTAGAGATGAGGAGGGAAAGAACTCTAGGAATGAGGAGACAGCCAGTGAAAATGCTGGGAGTCTAGAGATAGAATGTTTAGACTGAGCAAGGAGACCAGAATAATGGAGTTTATGAGGGAAAGTAAGGAATAAAAAGATTGGCAAAGTAGGAATGCTCCAGGTTATGAAGGACTTTAAAAGTCAAATAGAGACTTTATATTCAATCCTGGAGGCAATAAGGAACCACTGGAATTAATTGAAGGGAGGGGGGTTGGACAGAAAGGGGTTGTGATGCGGTGAGGCCTGTGCTTTAGGAAGATCACTTTAACAGCTGAGTGGAGGCTGAACTAGAGTGGACAGAGATTTGGGGCAGGGAAATCAACCAGCTGGGCTATTGAAAGGCTCTAGGTGGATAACTAAACCCAGATTCCCTGGGAAGTTTCAGGAGAGATTAGGTGAGACAGGTAACTGGACCTCAGTTCAACCAGGGCTCCTTGGGAATGTTTTGGGGCAAAGACAAAGGCTGGAAGGCAGTGGCTGTAAATCCAATCATGAGCAGCTCTCCTGAGGACTGCTGCTATGAATAACTTCAAGGATCTAATTGCCTAGTATAGTGAACTGTTTATTCAGAAATAAACTAAAGCAAAACATTCAAGGAACCAAAGCACAACATTCACAACAATATACCATAACAACTTATTACTAAGCTGGTCAAATAGTCTTAAACAAAACATATCATTCAGCCAATCACAGTCTCCTCAATCAATAGACAGTATCTAAGTAAAGTCCTCTTTCATCTTGACTCCAGGCTGGTTTCCAATCATCCTTAATCCAATCATCCTTGAAGGGGTAGCAGAAAGTACAGACACCATCCACCCCTAGGTCATGGTAAGTCACAATCTCATCAGTCAATACAGAGTACCCAAGTAAAGTCTTCTTTCATCTTGACTTGAGGCTGGCTTCCAAACCCCATGACTCTTCTTCCATGGGCTGATTGCTCCCAGCTGGATTGCCTGGATTCACAGCTTTCTGCTTCAGTTCTATATCTCAGCTTATGGGGATAGCTCCGCTCCAAGCTCTTCTCAGCTTCTGTTTCTAGGAAAACAAAGCTTAACGGGGCTACAACAATATTTACACATATTGGTAGCATTATCATCTCAATTCACTTTCTATCTGACAAAGTAACACAAACCAACAGATAAAGCCTCTGTATTAGAAATCAAACACAAATCAACAGTAAAGTCCCAAGACTTTCTGTAACAGCAGTAAAGTCCTCTTTCAACAGACAGAATGCTTCATTCTGATATAGTAACATCAACACAGAACAGAGTGCCAACATCACAAACATTCTTAACTCACAGAAAGTAACACAAATCAAGAGAGCACTGAAATCACAAGCATTCTCTCTCTCAGTTCCCAGAAAGTAACACAGATTAACAGAGTGCCAAAATCATAAGCATTGTCCCCCTCATTTCTCCTTGGTCCCAGCTCTGCTCAAGCTTTTCTCTGCTCTGCTCCTTCCTGTTCCACCCTTTGCCTTCTGTTCTTTCAGCAAGATCCTCCCACCGTTGGCTATGTGATGACATTAGGCCTATTAAGGGCAGGAAAAGTCTCCAACTTGGCTTAGGCCTATTAAGGACAACACAATGTATACTGTTTCCAATAAAGACTTTTGACACAATCAAAGATTGAGGCTCAAAGGCACTTGAATAGCTGAAAACAAGCAGCAAAGTACTACTTGGCTTACCATTATAGTGGCCTAGGTCCAGAGCTCCCTGGCAAATCTCTGTAGAGATTTCTATATAGGAGCAGTGTTTACCTCAACTGTGCTAAAGTAGGGATAGATTTCCCAACTCTTTATAGCAATTAGAATCTTTTCCTAGAACTCTTAACCCATATCAGTGTTAATCACACAAGCAAGAATTAGCATAAAAAGAAAAAAAGAGATTCCCCTTCTGTACTGCTACCTGCTTCCAGGGATGTTGGGGGGAAAAAAGCCCTGACCTTTCACCTGAGAGCAGAACTGGAGAGTTTTCTCCCAATCCTAGCCCAAAGGTTTTTGCCCCTTCTGAATGCGCCCGACACTACCCCTACAGATGCTGAGCCCGAAGCAGAAGTAGTGAAGAAGATAGTTGTCATGAAGGAGCAAGCCTAGAAAACAACCCCACGTGGCAGTGGTTGAGTAGCCCAGTAGGGGAAATCCAGTGAATCCACCCATCCAGGTGAGATACTACACTTTATGGAGATCTAGCCCAATCTAGCTCTGAAGTGGCTCAATCTAGCAGCTAAATAATCATCTTCCCGATTCTGATCACTGAGATCTTCCTCCAACCCTTCCTTATCAATATGATCCTGATCTTCCTTTCCCTCCTTTTTCTCCTCTTCATGCTAGCATTTCTATAGCTCTTTAAGGTTTGCAAAATGCTTTAAAAATATCTCATTTAATCCTCACAACCAATCCTAGGAAACAGGTACTATTATTAACCCCTGCACACACACATTTTACAGATAAGGAAACTGAGGGAAAAAAAGGCTAAGTGACTTGAGCAGAGTCACACAGAAATGTGCCAGAAACAGAATTGGAATTAGGTCTATCATGAGCTGCTAAGCCAGCTTTCTATCCAATATACTATACTATTTCTCTCCAAAAAAAACCTACAAAAACCAGGCTGAGAGAGCTAAGTTAGAAAGATATCACCAAATTGGTTAACTCTGAGGTAGTATCTACTTGATAGCAGCCTTCACAACACAGGTGCTATGTATACCTAAAAATACACGTACGGCATTTTAATGTAAAAGATGTTTAAAATCCTTTTCGTGCTTTCCGGGAGCCAAGATGTCTAAGCGAGGATGTGGTGGGTCTTCCGGAGCAAAGTTCCAAATTTCCTTGGGTCTCCCTGTAGGAGCTGTCATCAATTGTGCTGATAATACAGGTGCAAAGAACCTGTACATCATTTCTGTGAAGGGGATTAAGGGGAAATTGAACAGGCTTCCTGCCGCTGGTGTAGGTGACATGGTAATGGCCACAGTCAAAAAGGGGAAACCAGAACTTAGGAAGAAGGTTCATCCAGCAGTGGTAATATGGCAACGGAAGTCATATCGGAGAAAAGATGGTGTGTTCCTATATTTTGAAGACAATGCAGGGGTCATAGTAAACAACAAAGGCGAGATGAAAGGTTCAGCCATCACGGGGCCTGTTGCCAAGGAGTGTGCTGACTTGTGGCCAAGGATTGCATCTAATGCTGGCAGCATTGCTTGATTCTCCCTTAAAAAAACCCTCATTAAAGTGTCTGCCTATATAAAAAAAAAAAGATGTTTAAAATTGATTGTTACATTATATTATTAAATACATCCATTTAGTTTAGATTCTTCTTACAGATAAAGAGTTTATTTCAAATCATGAATGTAAGCTTTTTCCTGATTGCCTTTATCCTCCTCATTCTTTAAGCCAACAAATTATTCTTATTCAGACTTACAATTTAAATAATTCATATGGTTCACAGACCAACATTTTTTGTTGAGCTCAGCAATATGAAAATTTACAACAAAACCTCTTGCTGTTTCCAGGAACAAGTTTCCACCATGTAGAATCCTGAGGTTTAGGCAGAAGGTCTACATTGTGTTCAGAGAATTATCTTTGAATTACATTAATGAAAAGAAGATGAAGGATTTCTCAGCTGTTGGTAAGGGAGCAATTTCCAATTTAGTTTAATCAGCATTATCATAAAGTGTTTATTTCATGTTTCTGTCAGACTAGACCTCTGGTGTGGACAATCTAACTAAAGCTCTAACAAGGAAAAGACTCATTTTATAAAGCTAAGTATTAAAATTGTAAGAAAAAAAGTCTTATAAAAGGAAATGAATATTGGTTGCTTGTACCAAGGAGAGTCATGTAATTGCTCATACATGGAAAACTACTAATAAAATCACATGCAGAAAACGTTTTCTCTGTGCCCAATTCACTCAAAGAAAACAAAATATAACCTTGTATGGAGAAATTGCAAGTAATACACAATTTTATGATATTCAAGAAGAAACATTAAAAGGCTCTATGTAATTTTCAGGTGTTAAAGAGACAAAAAGACCTAATTGTTGATGAAAATATAACACAGATATCTTTAATGAGTATCAGTATATTTCTTACTAGTAGGCCAATGGTGACTAATCTTGTGTTTTACACCTGGGATTTAACATACAAAGATTAAAATTATAAGAATTATTCCTGATATTAGCAGTTGCCACTGTAAATAATGGGACTCTGAAAGCACACAAAGATTTGCCATATATAATGGAGTATATAATGACCTATACTTTTAAAACTAAACATTTTAGAATTGTGTCAATGCTAATTATGTAGAAAAAAATATGAGGGATGTTCAAGTTAATCTAGTTCATTCTGATGAGGTATGGGCTCTGGGAGCCCCCTCTAGCTCTCCTTGAGTCCTTGAGGTACAGGCTCTGGGAACTCCCTTGGACTCTTGATTAAATCATCCCATTTGATGAGGCAAGAAGCCTTATATTGTGGCTGAGCCCAAGCCTCTGTTACTAGACTTCCCACCCTCTGATACTAGACTTTCCACCTTTGAGCCTATCAAAATATCAATACACCCTTTAGCCCACCATTGTCTGTAATCTCCAGATGGCCTCCCACCCTTAATCACTCATTGACCTCATTAACTCCTCCTGAAGACCCTCTCCAAACTCCTCCTCTAGACCACCCTTAGATTCCTCCCACAACCTTCTGTATGTAAGACCCTATCCTGTCTTCAGGTTTGTGAAAGCGCCATAGAATGTCATAGAAGAGGGAGAGTGCCATAGAATGCCATAAAATAGTGAGAACTCATAGAATGCCATAGAATAAGGGGCGGCTAGGTGGCGCAGTGAATAGAGCGCCGGCCCTGGAATCAGAAGGCCCTGAGTTCGGAGCCGGCCTCTGACACTTAATCCATACGAACAAAAAAAAAACCTAGCCGTGTAACCTTGAGCAAGTTACTTAACCCCAATTGCTTTAAAAAAAAAAAAAGAATGCCATAGAATAGTGAGAGCCCATAGAATGCCATAGAATAGTGAGAGCACCATAGAAGAACCTAGCATAGACTTACTCTGTGTCTAATGTAAGCCAACTTTTAATAAATTTTACTTTTCTTTGGCTGAGAAGACTCAAGTTGAATTCATTTAGCAGGACCCGGTGTGTTGGTATTTTGGGGTCTCCAGAGCAACCCTAACCCTCTTAGTGGGTAACCTCTTCAGTGAGAGGCTTGTTTTTCAGAAGGCACAACTTTTGTTACTTTGTATTAAAAAGGGTCACAGGGTTGTGATGTTCTCTGACCCTGGAGAAAGCTACATATACCACTGAGGTGAGGTTTTACTTTGGGGTTCCCTTTGGGAAGAGTTATGTGATTTGGCCAGATGAGACTCTGGGCAGCTGTTGAGGACTGCCCCACTCCCCTCCCCCCCCCACTTGAAAACCCAGATGTTGGTGCTCTGGTGACTAATTGTATGTATGTGATTGTCAGACAGCTAGAAGACCTGTCTGTTGGTCTGTTGAATTGTGTTATTTTCTCTGTCTATATTTTTGTCTGCTTGTAACTTCTGTTTGTATTTTCTGAAGTTCACAGTGCTGACTTTTTCCCCTGAACTAGGTAAATGATATATGTTTGATATGATATAAAGTAAGATTGTTAACCTTTTTTGAGTTGCTTTCCTTTAGAAAAGCAGATCAAAGAGCCTGTGCTAGTATCCATCCTATGCTAGAGTACTTGCTCCTAAGAGGGCCCAAACAATGATCACCAAGTGGTACTTGGGCTCAGACCTATTGTTGGTGAATATGAGCCAGAGACTGGTCAATGAGAATCCCATTATCTCAAGTACTACTTAAAGCCACTTTAGGAGATAATGAGATTCAAGTAGGCTGGTCAATGAAATAACAAAACTAAATGGGGTCCCAGCTGGGGGATTGGGTCAAAGAGGATGGAATTTTAGTTATTCTTTTAGTATATTTCTAAATTATTTTCCAGAATTAAACTAATTCACAGGTCTACCAAAACATCAATGTACTTCTCTTTCCACAATCCCTCCATCTTTTATTATCTTTGCCAGTTTCTTAGGTGTGAGGTAATACCTCAGAGCTATTTTGATTCATATTTTTCTTATTATTAGTGACTTAGAGCAATCTGTTATAGGGTCCTTTATAGCTTACAAATCTTTTCCCAAACTTATCCCTTGGGTATCTTGTTCCTAGATATTTGCATAATTTTCCTATATATCTTGGATATCAGGTACTTTTTTTTTTTTCATGTCTGCCCCTTCATGACCCCATTTGGGGTTTTATTGGCAAACATACTGGAGAGGTTTGCCATTTCCTTCTCCAGATCATTTTTTTCCCCAAAATGCTTTATTAAATTGTGGTTTACATCATTCACCTCTGCCAGATTTTGAGTTACAGTTTTTCCCCCTTTTTTCCCTATCCCCCCACCCCAGAATAGCAGTCCCACAGGATATCCCCTCATCAAATCTGCTCTCTCCCATATCTTCTCCCATACCCCCTTCAACTTTTTCAGTAGGGCAAGGTGAATTTCTGTGCCCCAATGCCTTTATATTTTATTTCCCAATTACATGTAAAATAGTATTAATAATTATTTTTACACATTTGATTTTAAAACTTTGAATTCCAGATTCATTCCCTTCCTCCCTTGTCACCTACCCTTACTGGGAAGATAAAGAATTCCGTATATGTTGTGCATGTGTAGCTATGCAAAACATTATCATAGTAGATATATTGTAAAAGACTGACTATATTACCGTCCCTCAGGTACTTTTCAAAGAGATTTGCTGCAAAGATTTTTCTCCCCAAAATGACAACTTCCTTTCTTAAAAAAATACTGTCTTATTTAGTTGCTACGGTCAAACAGAAAAAAAAAAAATTCACCTGGAGGAATAAGCCTTTCTAATTGATGAGGTACAGGAACCCCCTTGAACTCTGATCAGATCTTCCCATTTGATGAGGCATTTGCCTGAGGCCATAAGCCTTTCATTGTGTCTTGGCCCAAATTTCTGTTACTAGCCTAGCCCTCCTTTGTACAGCTACTTCCCTCCCTTGATCCTCCCAAAATATCTATATGCTCTTAAACTAGACTAGCCCTCCATTATCTCATCTCCAGGTAACCTCTAGCTACTTCCTACCCTTACTATCTCTCATCACTGGAGTCTGACCTCATTTGATTCCTCCTGAAGACCCTCCCCAAACTCCTCCTCTAGACCACCCCTAGATTCCTCTCACAACCTTTTTGTATATAAGACCCCATCTTGCCTCCATAAGAAAAGAGAAAGCCTGAGAATTTTCTAGTGCAGACTCACTCAGTGTCAGATTATTCTGGGCCGCTTGTCCAGTACAAGTATCACAGATACTGAGGCTCCTTAAGAGTCTACTCATTATGGAGAACTTTTAATAAACTTTGCTTTTCTTTGGCTGAGAGAAGACTTGAGTCGAATTCATTCGGCAGGACCCGGCATATCGATATTTTGGGGTCTTGAGCATCCCTAAACCCTATACCTCAACATTTTGTAGTTCCCTGACCTCATCATAATTAGCTTGGCTCTTCTTTGCATAAGAGATGAACAGTTTCTCACTAGGATCCATAATCATGATTTTTTAATTTTGGTAGAATGCTGATAAAGGTATTGACAAGATTAAGGGGCACCCCAAAATGCTGGGGTACAAGGTGGTCTTGAAAGAATTCAATCAGGCTCTCTCCAAATCAAGTAAAAAATCAAGATATTTATTTTGGGTAATACAACATAGCAAGCATGTTCCTCTGCCCCTTAAGGGAAATGCAGCTTAAGGAGGACCCCAGCTTAAGGGAGATGAGTACTTAAGGGAGACTCCTACTGATGGGGTACAGGCTCTGGGAATCCCCTTGAACTCTCCTTGAATTTTCCCACTTGATGAGGCATTTGCCTGAGACCATAAACCTCCTATTATTGCTAGGCCCAAATCTGTTACTCTTAACCTAGCCTAGCCCTCCATTGTCCAGTTGCTTCCCACCCTTGATCATATCAAAATATCTATACCCAAATATGTTATCCTTAAACTAGCAGGCATCCTACTTATCTCTCTTATCTCCAGCTAGCCTTCAGCTATTTTCCACCTTTAATCCCATTCCTAGAGTCTGACCTCAGTTCCATCGAGAACCTCCTTAGACTCTTCCTCAAGACCCTCCCCAAATGCCTTCTCTAGACCACCCCAGATAAAGCTGTATATAAGATCCATCTTGCCTCAACGAAGGCTCAGATTCAATCTAGAGGAGATTCAATCTGGTCTGCTTGTCAACACAAGAGTCACAAATACCTAAGCCCTTTAAGAGTCTACCAATTATGGTGAATCTTTAATAAACTTTGTTTTACTTTGGTTGAAAGAAGACTTGGGTTGAATTCATTTGGGCAGGACCTGGCATGTTGGTTGGTATTTTGGGGTCTCAAGCACCCCTGAGTCCCTAAACCTCAATGCTACTAAAGGGGACACCCTCTGATTAAGGAAGATGCACCCTAGCCAAGAGAGGCTAAGGATTTTATAGAGGAAAACTTGCCACTGATGAGGTATGGGCTCTGGGAGGCCCTTCAAGCTCTCCTTGAGTCCTTATGGTACAGGTTCTGGGAACCCCCCCTCTCCCTTGAACTCTGATTAAATCATCCCATTTGATGAGGCATTTGCATGAGGCAATAAGCCTTACATTGTGGGCCCAAACCTCTGTTTGGCATTCCTAGACTTCCCGCCTTCTGTTACTAGACTTCCCACCCTTGAGCCTATCAAAATATCAATCTACCTAGGGGTGGCTAGGTAGCACAGTGAATAGAGCACCGGCCCTGGAGTCAGGAGGACCTGAGTTCAAATCCGGACTCAGACACTTAACACAAAACTAGTTGTGTGACCTTGGGCAAATCACTTAACCCCAATTTGCCCTACCTTCTCCTCTCCAAAAAAAAGCAAAACAATCTACCCTTGAACTGACCTAGCCCACCATTGTCTGTAATCTCCAGATGGCCTCCCACCCTTAATCACCCATTGATCTCATTAACTCCTCCTGAAGACCCTCCCCAAACTCCTCCTCTAGACCACCCCTATATTCCTCCCACAACCTTCTGTATATAAGACCCCATGTTTGTGAGAGTGCCATACAATAATGAGAATGCTATAGAATTGGTGAGAGTGCCATAGAATGACCCAGTACAGGCTTACTCTGTGTCCAATACAAGTGAACGACCTGAGTCGAATTCATTCATTCAGCAGGACCCAGCGTGTTGGTATTTTTGGGGTCTCCAGAGCAACCCTAACCTCTTTATGGGCAACCTCTTCACTAAGACCATAATCCTATAATTATGACTCAGCTTGTGCTCCACTGGCAAAGGAGACTACCAATCAAAGCATTAGTTTTCTAACTAAATTAGTGTTTATCAGTGATTTACCAGATTTGTGATACAAATCATTAAAAGTTGTTCATCAATTTGGGGGCATACATATGTTATTAGTAGGGTCACACATCATTGGTAACTTATCAAATTATGGGACACATACACAAAGTCATTGCGAAATTATACTATTAAAGTCTTTATATTATTACAGAAAAATAACTTAACGGAATTGTTGTTCAGCCTTGTCTGACTCTTCATGGACCTATGGACCATACTGTTCATGAGGTTTTCTTGGTAAAGATACTTGAGTGGTTTGTCATTTCCTCCTTCAGTGGATTAAGACAAACAGGTTAAATGACTTGCCCAAGGTCATACCACTAGTAAGTGTCAAAGGTCAGATTTGAACTTAGATCTTCCTGACTCCAGACCCAGTGCTCTATCCATTGAGCCACCTAACTGCCCCTATACAACTACTCAGTCACAAAATGAAGACATAGCAGAAAATGAAGATGTTCATCCTAAATTAACATATTTATTCCCACTACTTTATAATGTAGAAGCATATTTGAAATTTATTTCTTTAGTTTTAAAAAACATTTTCTAGACTTCCTATTTGGAGGCAGGTTAGGTAGAGAACAGAATTTCTTAGGGAAAAGGATTAAGGGTATAATCAAAATTTAGAATAAAGAAGAATGCCTGTCTTGTCTCCACTCACCAGAAACAAGGGCTACTAACTGGTCTAAAATCAGTCTTCTTT
The DNA here is from genome assembly GCA_011680675.1 of Gymnobelideus leadbeateri. Lineage (NCBI taxonomy): Eukaryota > Metazoa > Chordata > Mammalia > Diprotodontia > Petauridae > Gymnobelideus > Gymnobelideus leadbeateri. Next base: position 15,664 of record WOXC01006014.1, read on the forward strand.
TTGTGCATTCTTACTGGGATTGACAAAGGATTAAGGTATTGATCTCAGGAAGAAGGTCCTTTTACTCACTCTGAGAGAACTCTTGAGGGGAGTGGTCAATGGAAGAACAGAGTCATTTACTTTGAAATGTTAACCCTAAACTGCATTTTGACATATTATTATCTTTTCTTGTCCAAAATTTCTACAAATGTCACTTTAAAATCATCTTGGGGTAGAGAGTCATGTCAAAGGTCATGAGAATACTAAAACGGTTGGACATTTCTTTCCAAGCTAGAAATGGTATGGATATACAATGAAATTGTTTCTGGCAGATTTGTGCCTAAAATAGAGAATATTAATATTTTTTCTTCAACATTAGGCAGATAAAATGTTACATGAGTATTAACTTATCTAAACATATAATAATCCCCTGCAAAGACAACTTTAAAATCATTCTGACAAAAATCAAGGAAGAACTGAGCAAATGGAGAAATATCCCTGCTCAGTATTAGATTAGGCAAAAATAGCAAAATGGCAACAATTCCAAAGTAATTTACAGATTTGTTACAACATCAGTTGAAATGTTATTTCATAGATGTATACAAAGTCATAATAAGATTCACGTGGAAAAACAGACAAAAGAAACAACTAGGAAAAAGAAAACAGGTGAAGATATTTAACACTACTAGATAGCAAAATGTTTGCTGTGTATGCTCATTGTGGAACTGGTATTTGGTAGGAAGGGAGTGAAGCAGTGGATATAAGGCTTGGGTACTCCTCTACTCATTTAGAAATAGTGATCATAAGTTTAGCTTGAACGTGAAAACTACATGTCCTTTTCTAATAATATTAAGGAAACAAATATCTATAACTCTAGCCCAGTATACTCTCTCTGAAGAGAGAAAAGTGGCTAAGTTTCTGGTCCCAACTTGCTGCTTTTCCTTCTGGCAGGAATTAAAGTCTCCCGTTGGAGAAGGATGGAGGGAGAAGAGACTAGAGTTAATCTATTTTGCTTTCCTTCAAGGTATACAACACCATTCCCATGCTACAAGTGGGGAACTGCTCTTGCTCTAGTACCATACAGCAGAAATTACAAAATTTGATACTGAAAAATGGGACAAAAATCATTAATAGAACCTAAGATATAAAATATTAGTGTTGATAAACATGTACTTTAAAAAACGATGAGAAATTAAATCACTCTTCAATAAAAACTACTGGGAAAGCCGGATAAGTTGTATGGCAAAAATGAGGTTTGTATATATATTTCACACAGTATGCCATGATAAAATTTAACTGGATTTATGATATAAATATAAGAAAAAAATGGAAGGGCGTTTTTAGTAAACAAACAAGATGTCGCTGGATACAAAATGAGTAAAGGAGCATTTCTTAAGAGCATTGGTGTCAAGACTCCTACTCTGGTCTTTAAGGTCACATTCGGAGCACTGGCTTCAATTCTAGGTGTCACATTTTAGGAAGATCATTGATAACCTGGTCAAATCCCTTAACCTCCCTGTGCCTCATTCTTCTGATCAGTAAAGTGAGAGCATCTCTCCCCTGTCCCTCCAGCTCTTTCATGACCCTGTTTTGATAAGGAGTCAGGTGGAAGGTGGTCAGGACAAAGCAAAGAGAGATCGTGCATTATACAAGTGGGTTCCAGGAACTGGGGATATTGAACGTGGAGGAGAGAAGCAGTTTTTCCATCTGAAGATCTGTCATCTGGAAGTGGGGTTAGAGGTTCTGTTAGGTACCAGGAGCAAAGAAATTGCAAGAGTCAGTCAATAAGTATTTATTAAATGCCTATTATGTGCTAAACTTTGGTGATGGAAGAAGAGGCAAAAGACATTCCCTGCCTGAAGGAGCTCACAGTTAAATGGGGAAAGACACTACAGATGAGGAAACAGATCCAGAGAGAACAACAGAAAGTGGTGAAGGATGGTCGGGCAGAGAAGGGAAGGAAAAGGACGTTAAGAGAGCAGGAACCTTCGGCCAGCGGGGGTTACGGAGCGCGTCGTATGCGCACGCGCGTTTCGGGCACAGGATAGCGCTAGTCCCGAGAGGCCCAAAGAGGAAAGAGATCTCGCCTTGGGACGGCGCAGCTTCCGGCTTCCGCCGGAAGAGACCTTGGGGACACAATAAAGGAAGGACTCGTAGCCTATTCAGGCGTCGGAAGGGGATCTTTGGAGCCTGCTTCCTCTGCTCCAGGACTCCTCTGTTCTCCTTCTCTATGTGTCCGTGTGTCGGCTTGGCTTAGCTGCTGCTGCTCTGGCTGGACACCATGCTCATTTCGTGACATCTCAGGACATCGAGCCGCCCCTTGTGTATGTCTGCATCTCCGTGAACTTGATCCCACGATCACTGTCACCTTGCATCATGGACCACGGTCCCTGTAGGGGCCACTGATCCAACCTGGACTTCAGTGCTGAGTAACACGCCTCCACACAAATCCCAAATTGCACGGGCTCCCCCTTGTCTTTAAGGTCAGAGGAAAATGCTTCGGACCGAAGTCCCAAACGTTTTGTCATCTGATCTCTGTTTTCAGGAATAACAAGAATAGCATTTATCTATTACTTTAAGGTTTGCGGGGCCCTTTACCTCTGCTATCTCATGTTCAGCCCTCACTACGACCCTGGGAAATAGATGCTATTATTGTCCCCATTTTATAGATGGGGGAAATAAGTTGAGAGAGGTTGTGATTTGCTCAGGCATGATTTGAACTCCGTGACTCCCAAGGCCAACACTAACCTGTGCTGCTTTGCTGCTCCTGCTTTTCCAACCCAATTGCCCCGTTATCTTTTAAGTGAGCATAGTTGTGTGTAAAGAGCCATGAACTGGTAGTCAAGATACGGGCTTTTGTTCTGCTTAGTAACCTTATAAGACCCGTGTTTCCCATCTGTAAAATGAGGCAGTTGGGCTAGATCAGGGATTCTTAACCTCTTATTGTGTCGTGGATGGACCTCTTTGACTGCATTCTGGTGAAGGCTACAGTATAACTTAAAAAAAAAAACAACAAACATATAAAACTTATAGGATTGCAGTGGAAAAGTTATATTGAAATACAGTTATCAAAATAGTAATCAAAACCTAGTTTAAAGACCTCAGATTAAGGAACCCCTGGACTACACAATTCCAAAGGACTCATGATGAAAAATGTTATCTACCTCCAGAGAAAAAACTGAACTCTGAAGGCAGATTGAGGTGTATTTCTTTTTACTTCATTTTTCTTGCTTTTGTTTTTTCAGATGTATGACCTGTTTCATATTTCTTGCTTTCTTAATGGATGGGGTAGGGGTGAAAGGAGGGAGAGAATTTGGAAATAAAAATTAAAAAGATTAATATAAAATGTTTAAAAAGAAAAAAAGAACCCCTGGACTGGTTGATTCCTCAAGTGCCTTGCAAACAAGAAATTTCTGTGGGGACAGCCATATTACAATGCTTATTGAGCCTTGCACCTGAAATCCAGAAGACCTAAATTCAAATCCAACCTAATTTATCTCTGTGTGCATCAGTTTTGTTATTTGTAAGATGAAGCTAATAATAGCACTTACATCCCAGTGTCATTGTGAGGACAAAATGAGAGAATATTTGTAAAGCACAAAGAGCCTATGTAAATGTTAGTTATCATCATTCCAGAACATGTGTTCTAGTTCTGAATGGCATTTTTTATTATATCGTTTTTTTCCTGCTTCACATGCCTTCCTCTCTGCTAATCTGACAATTTCTTCCTTGAAGAATTGCCTCAAAAGAAGGCTTCCTCAACTAGTTCTGTCTTATTCTGAGCACTCTTGAAATGCCCACAGCTCTTTGGCACTTCCATATGCTGTCCTTACCTAATTATTTTTCCTGTGATTCATATTTTCTTCTTTCTTGTTTGTACATTCTCATATATTTATTGAATGAATTAAAATCTTAATGGCTTTATTTCTTAGGTATTAAGGAAGATATTTCTTGCTAGTTTCCTGAGTTGGGGACTATGTGGGAGGTTTTTGAAAACCTTGCATTTTTTTCTATGTTAAAAGAAAAAGAACCAGAAGTAAACAGGGTGGTGACTTGTGTTTGTTTTAGAATGGGCCTAAAAAGACATGAATTACTAACGTAAATCTGTTTAGTGTGAAGAGCTCATCATATTAAAAGATATTTATTAGAAATGTATTTTCAAGATAAAACTACATAAATACCTACTGTAATTGATATATGAGAAATGTCTTTTGTTTACATTAACAGATATTTCAGGTCTGTGTTGACCATCTTTTTTTTTAAGTTGAAATATACAGTATTAAAGATTTTTAAAACATTTTTTGTAGGAAGAAAATGAACATAGGAATAATACTGAAGTTGGAAAATCTGATGCTGTTTCCCAGTGCTTACAGGCAGCTGCATATTTTGTGTCGAAGAAGAGTTTGTTTGGTACAATGGAAGCTTGTGCCCTCCTATATTTACCCTGTGTGTACTACCCAGTGTGTACCACAGTCCTGGCAAACAGATATATTCTTCAGTGTTGCTTTATCACAGTGTAGACTTTTAAATATAAAGAAGGTACTCAATATCTTTTTAGTGGTCACTTTATTATTAATGCTAAGATAAAAGTAACCAGTGCCATTCTTAGAAATTAATTTTGAATATTTTGTTATTTAAAGACTCATTTTTAAAGTGCTGCATACTAGGTAATCTTTTTTTGGTGGGGGTGTGGGGAAGAAGAGAAATTTCAGTTGGCCAGAAATACTGACAATAGTTAGCATTAATATAGTGCTTTTAAGTTTACAAAGAATTACATATATTTCATTTGATTTCCTCAATAACCTCTTATTATCAGAACTATTATTCCCACTTTGCAGATGAGGATAATGGGCCTCAGAAAGTTAACCTTCCTGTGGTCACACAGCCAGTAATCTTCAAAAACAGGATTTGAACCCAGGTTTCTCATGATTCCAAGTCCAGCACTCTGGCTACCAGGCTCCCATTTTATTACATTAAGAACAATGTATATTGTTCTAAATTATTAATGTCACATGTTACTTTCAGTCTGAAGATCAGATTATTTGTGGGAATATATATTTGAAAAGAATTTAGTAGCTATTGTATAAAAAAAGATTAGCCACAAATAATCTAATTGTGTCACTTAGATGTCTTTCTTCCTATATGCATTTTTTTTTTTACAGGGGGAAAGACCACAGAAATCTAAGTTACCTTGGAAGAACTCTAAAAAGGAACAGCAGGAGGTAGAGGTATGGAATGGAATGACTGTTGAAGACCTTGCCAGAGCTATGAATAAAGACATAGGTGAGCCAGATGGTTTTGGAGGGAAAAGAAATCCAAGACTACTGAAGAGCTAGTGTTTGTTTCATTTATCACTAGGTTGAGGCAATCAAGGATGAAGAATAGAATATTATTTAAAGACTAATGTGTTTAGGTGTTTTCTAACCTTCTTCAGGTTATGGGTCATAATTAATCCTGGGACAGATTGCCACATATAGTTTTCTATCTTTAGCAAAATAAAAACATAGATTTTTACTCATTTAACCTTTCTCAGAAATTGATGTAGATTATTAGAAGGAGTCCAGAGACTGTCTTTGGTATTTCTATATGCTTTTTCTCTTAACTGTTTTTTTTCCTTCATTAATTCAACATTTTATAAACATTTATTAAATACCTACCATGTGCAATAAATTATATTAGGTCCTGGGGATAAAAAGTTAAAAGGTGACATAGCCTTTTCCCTCAAGTTGCTAATAGTATGGGGTAAGAGGTATACACAAATAGCTGTGTAATATAGCTAAGGATTTGGTAAGTACATAAGAGGAGTTCACTGAGTACAACAATGAGAGATTGAGGAAAGAGGGGTAACTGCTTAATGAGAGTGATGGAGGATCAGGGAGGGCTTCATGGAGAAAGTGGGACTTGAGGAAAAAAAGATTTCAATGTGTGAAGATATATAGATGGAATGTTTTTCAGATATAGGTAGAAGGATTACCTTCACAAATATATATGGAAATGGAAGAGCAGGATGGGAATGGTTATTCTTTTTTGACTTTGCATGAAATAAAACTCAATTGGTTAAAGATCTTGACTACCAGGATAGGGCACTAATGAAGGTCTTTGTACAGTGAAGGTAGTTGGTTAGACTTGCATATTTGAAAGATGACTTTGTCAACTGCACAAAAGATGAATTGGAAAGAAATCAATTCGTTGTGTAGGCCACAGGAGATGACAACTCGATGTAGTGTGGTGACATTGTGAGTGGAAAAGAAGAGATGCATAAAGGCGTTATTTCAGAGGTAGAATTGACAGGGGGGAAGGAAAGAATCAAAGATGACTCTAGTTTTAAGCCTAGATGCCTGGGAATATCGTGATATCTGCAATAATAGGGTTTTTTCTAGCTTTAAATGCTGAGATTCTAAATGGAGCAGTTAAGAGAAAGGGCTAGTTTGTGGAATAAAATAAATAGTTTAGTTGTGGAAATGGTGATTTTTAGGTGGCAGCAGGACAATCCAGTTGGAGATATAGAGAAGGCAACTTGGTCCTCAGGAGGTGAGGAGTGAAGCTGTATATTTGGAAGTCAATTGAAAGAATATAATTTTGAAGTCTTAGCTGTAGAGATCACCAAAGATAAAAGTAGGGGACTGAGGTCAGACCATTGTGCAGTACTCATGTTTAGGAAATTAGGGATGAAGTGGTAGGAAGGAAGACAGAAAAGGAGGAAGAGAAGTAGAACAGCATGGTATAATGGAAGCCAGAGGAGTGTTAAAGTGTCAGATCTTTGTGAGAGAAAAGGCCATTGTCTTTGGCAAGTATGAGGTGATTGACCTTTAAGAAAGCCATTTCAGCAGAGGATCTGGGACAGAAGCTGGTTTGGAATGATTGAAAAGTGAGGATGTAGGGCCAGGAAGTGATGACTTCTGTATTGAGACATTTGTTGGTGAAAGAAAGGAAAGAGGATGGTAGTTAGATAGGTACCATGGTTTAAGGAAAGTTCACACTTTTTAAAGAAAGGGTACTTGACAATATCCGTAGGCAGAGGGAAAGAATGATTAAAGAAGTGTGAGACAGTAGATAATTGCCAAATCAAGTCTTATGAGTAGCAGAAAGAGATGAGATCAAGGGCATAAGAGAGGAGTTAGCATTAGAAAGGTGAAAGGACACTTCTTTCTGTGAGACGGTAAGAGATTTATTTTTGGAAATACCAGAGAAAATTTATAATAACACTTTGGCCTATAATATAGTTTTGTAGTTTTTTCTTGACAAGGACAGCATTGGAGCCATATTCCCACTTAGGAATGTTGATTTGTAATTTTTCTTCTTCTGTCATTATGTTCATTAAAATATTTTAATCATTCAGTTGGGGTGGTTACAAATTAGGAAATCAAATTGTAAATTGTTTCGTTGCTATGTTTTTGACTTAAATTCTTTATAGAAAAACAATGACTCAGAATGCAGGTTGTTGAAATAGGAAGAAACAAAAACTAAACCTTGAAACAACAGCTTTTTAATAAAAATAGTTTAATGTGAGCCATTATTTTGTTTGACAGTGAGATCGGTAGAGTTGTAATAAGCAGAAAGATGAAGTTGTATGTTCCCCACTCTCTAGAAATGCTTCACATCTCAGTCCATGGGTTTTTTATTTTTAAAGCTCTTGATTTTATTTATTCAGTACTTTTGTTTTTTGTTTGTTTTTGGATTTATCTTTTCTTTGATTTTCAGAATTTCTATTTTGGTGATGAATTAGGTTTTCTAGTTTCTTAAGTTGCATGGGCAGTTTGTTGATCTGTTCTTTCTGTCTCCTGTTGATGAAAGTGTTTAGAGATATAAATTTTCCCCTTATGATTGCCCTGGCTGCATCTCACTAATTTTGGTCTATTGTCCCGTTGTTGTCATTATATTTAACAAAATTACCTCTTGTTTCTATGATTTGTTCTTTGACCACCAATTCTTTAGGATCGTTAGTTGCAAATTAATCTTTACTCCTTTTCTTAATAGTTCTTTTTTGAATAAAATTCTTATTATAGTATGATCAGGAAAAATATGTTTATTATTTCTGGATTTTTGCATTTTTTAATGCTATATATATTTGCATATTTTATGCTATACATGATCTGTCTCTCTTTTCTTTCCTTTTTCTTTACATTCAGAAATTTCCAGAGATCTCTCCTATCTAGTTTTTAAAAAATTCTGTTTAGATCCTTAACTTCTTTCTTGTTGGTTGGTTAGTTGGTTGGTTTTTGGTTGATTTATCTGGGTCTGAAAGGAGTACATTGGGATGTTCTGCTATTATGGTTTTACTTTATATTTTTCCTTGTACCTTATTTAGAATTTCCTTTAAGTTAATTATTTGTACTCTTAAGTACTTAAATTCTATATTATTTGGTAAGTATTGATATGAATTCATTATCTTTGCTACCCTTCAGTAAAGTGTATTTTACAGTATTTCTGTAGTAACTAGGTGGTACAGTGGATAGAGTGCCAGGCCTTGAGTCAGGAAGACTCATCTTCCAGAATTTATATCTAGTCTCAAACACTTACTGTGTGGCTCTGGGCAAGTCTCTTAACTTCTATCTAACTCAGTTTCCTCAACTGTAAAATGGGGATAATAATAGCACCTCTATATCCCAGAGTTTTTATAAGGATCAAATGAGGTGATATTTGTAAAGGCCTTATCACTGTGCCTTGCTGTATAGGCAATATGTATGTGTGTGTGTGTATAAATGTATATATGTGTATGTGTATATATACACACACACACACACACACATATATATATATAACATGCATGTGTATTATATATTATTGTGTATAATATATAACTACAATTATATATTATATCTATTATATGTACATATACTATATATAGGCACTATATAAAAATGGTATTCTTCCTCCTCTTCCTCCTTCTACTTCCTTTAAAACCTCACTTGCTAAATATTTCCTTCTTTTCTCCGAAGTTAGTTTGTTATGCTTATGCTTAACCTTTCCTTGAGTCTATATACTTTTTCATACAAGCCTTTTTCCTTCTGTGTCTTTGTTGAGTTAAATGCATTTTTGCACTCAACTCTGTGTGTGTGTGTGTGTGTGTGTGTGTGTGTGTGTGTGTTTGTCACACTTTTGTGACCATTTTGGGTGAAAGTAAGGTCAAGCTGTTAGCTGCTTCCCTTAGCCCTTGATGCTTTTTTGTAGTCTTCTGTTTTTTTATTCCAGTTATATGGGATAAATTCTTCCACTCTTCATTTCCATTTTTTCTCTATAGTATTACTTTCTCCCTTTCCTTTCTTCTTTAAGATCATCAAAAATAACAAAATCATTCCAAGGCATGCTGTCTTATTTAATGACATTAGGATTATGGGAGGACAGTTGCCTCCTATCTCCTCTTAAAATGTAAAATACTTTGTCACTTTGTAATCCTTTCCAGTTGCTCACTTGTCTTTACCTTTTGTTATTTCACTTGACTATTTTGTTTTTTTGTCAAAGTCTCTACTGTGCCCTTATCTTTTCATTAGGAATGCTTGGAAGTTTTCTATTTCATTAAAGGCTCTACAGGAGTATACTCAGTTTTGTTAGGTAGATTATTCTTGGTTATAAATTTATATCATATTCCAATCTCTCTGCTCCTTTATTGTGACAGCTGCTAAATCTTTTGTGAGCCTGTGTGGCTCTTGAACTTGTTCTTTCTATCTTTTTGTAGTATTTTTTGACCTGAAAGCTCTGGATTTTGGCTGTGACATTGTTATGAGTTTTTATTTTGGGATTTCTGTCAAGAAACGTGTGATGATCTTTCTATTTTAACTTTGCCCTCTTGATCTAATATGTCTATGTAGGTTTCATTTATTATTTCTTGAAATTTTATATCCAGGTTCTTTTTATGATTATGGTTTCAAGTAACCCAGTGATTCTTAAATTATCTCTCCTTTATCTGTTTACCAGGTCAATTGTTTCTGACATGAGATCTTATACTTTTTTATCTTATTCAGTGTTTTGACTTTGTTTTTTGTATTTCTTGTCCCTATGGAGTCATTAACTTCTATTTTATCCGTTTTAATTTTCAAGAAGTCTGTTGCACGGGTAAGTTATCTCTAGTACTAAGCTACTAATTCTTCAGAATCTTTCCATGAAAGCACTCATTCTCTTTAAAACTCTTATTTAATTTATAAAATCCTTTTAAAAAATCTTTTTAAAAGTTTTGTTTTATTTCTTTTAGTAATTATAGCTAAACTTGTGCCCAAGCTGTGTTTTTCCCTGAGCCTTTAGTTGTAAATGTTTTGGAATCATTCTCTTCAGGTTTTGTGTCTCGAGATTTGCTATCATAATAGTTCTTTATGGTGAGGTTGTTTTTTTGTTTGTTTACTTATTCTTTCACCCTTGCTCCTACAATTAGGGCTTTAGTTAGGGCCAATCTTTTTGCAATTCTGGAGAAAATGTCTGGGCTTTGTTCTCTCCTGATTTATATTCTCTGGTTTCTTGCTACTGTTTTTTGGGTGTTAAGTACTGTTTTCTTTAAGGATCTTTGGAATAGCTCAGTTTGGGGAATTGCAAGCTTTCATTGTGCCCAAAGTAGTCTGATCTAGTGTAAAAATGTATTGTACTCCTAATCTGAGTTTTGCAAGCTCCTTACTCATGTGGCTTGCACCTGTTTGTAGCTCCTGTCCACTGGCCCTGGCCTCACCCCCCTTTTTAACTAATTGGAAAGCTTTGCAGGTTCAGAGAGACAGAACTGTAGGCTCTCCCTTGGTCTCCCTTGCCCTGGTCAGTTAGCAGCAAGAGGATGAATTTATTACTCCATTCTAGGGTCATGCCCAATACACAGTTTGAGATTGTTCTTTGACATATTGTGGCTATAGGTTTTCTCCTAAATTTACAGGATCTTTGATGTAGCTCTAGGCTATTCAGAACAGACGTTCCAGTTGACTCCTCTTCCTATTCCCTATACAGTATCAAACCTACTACACAGAGAACACAATATCAGGACTACTTCTTGCCCTTGTATACAGCTGCAGGTCCTACTTTAGTTTCCTCACTGAAGGCTCTGCTGGTATCTTCCTTGCAAGACCCAATGTCCAGTACTTATGGACCTCTATTTTTCCCTTTATGTTGACTGGAAAAATGATGATCACTGATGCTTCCTTGGGTTTCTTGACCACTGCTTGGTCTGGTTTCTTTTTATAGGTCTTTGTTGGAGTACTTTGTGGGGAGAGCTGAATTGTACTGGTTCCTCCTCCAACATATTTACCGATTGCCCATTTTAGGACTCTTGTAACCCCAATGTCATGATAGTGTTTAGAAAAATCACAGTTTTTAAATGTGTTTTATAGATGGTCAGTTTAGGGTGTTTTCATAATTTAAAAAAAAATTTTAACATGCAAACTTTAGATTAATGGAGAAAACAAATGTACAGAGTCAACGAAGGAAAATTATGTAGAACGTTCTGTAATAAAACTATTATCTGTAGTGGTCCTATAATTAGTATTGGTAGATCAGATCTGAAAGGTTCTTTAAGTCCAGTGGAACATCATCATCTCAAACTTGGTTTATTTTTTTTTATTTTTTTCCAATTTTTTGGAAACATTTTTACTTAAAGTTTTGAGTTCTAAATTCCATCTCTCCCTCCTTCCCTCCCATCCCCCTTTTTCTGAGATGGTAAGCAATCAGATATAGGTTATACATGTGCAATTATATGGAACATTTCCATAGTAATCATTTTGTACAAGAAGACTTGAATAAAAGAAAAAAATGAAAGAAAGTGAAAAATGGCATACATCAGTCTGTATTCAAACAGTATCAGTTCTTTCTGTGAGTATGCTTCATTGTTAGTTCTTTGGGATTGTCTGGGGTCATTGTACTGATGAGAATAGCTAAGTCATTCATAGTTCTTCATTGAACAGTATTGCTATTACTATGTACAATGTTCTCCTGGTTCTTTTTGTATCAGTTCATGTAAGTCCAGGTTTTTCTGAAATCATCCTGCTTGTTATTTCTTATCACATAATAATAGTACATTATATTTATATACCACAGCTTGTTTAACTATTCCCCAATGGATGGGCATCCCTTTGATTTCTAATTGTTAGCCACCACAAAAAGAGCTTCTATAAATATTTTTATACAAATGGGTCCTTTTCCCTTTTGTTGTATGTTTTTGGGCTATAGACCTAGCAATGGTACTACTAGATCGAAGGGTATGAACAGTTTTATAACCCTTTGGACATGGTTCCAAATTGTTCTCCAGAATGTCCATCCCATTTTCAAAGTGTGCTTATGAAAGCCTGTATGAGTAACCCGTGTTTAGTAACATTTATCTATTGTGCACTGTATGCTTTTAGTTATTTCAAAAGGACTCTGATGCTTAATGTTTTCATATTTTCATTAATGACTTTACCACTTCTGTCAGATGCCAGTAGTCACCCAAGTCAATAATGTTCAAAACCTTGGTATTATTTTTTATTCTTTCCTTTACTTTTTATTTCTAAATAGTTATCCAATCCTGCCAAGTCATTCTCCACAACATTCTAATTTGTTTTCTCCTCTCTGTTCCCTTTGGCATTATCCCAGGCTAGGTCCCTTTACCGCCTGACCAAACTATTATAGTAACCTCCTTAAAGATCTTCCTGCCTTTATTCTTTTCTCCTGTCAGTCCATCCTTTATATAGCCTCAGACAAAGCTTCCTTATGTGTAGATCTTATTATATAATATTTCTGCCCCAAAATGTCCAGTGGCTTCTGTCACCAAGTAAAGTTCATATTTCTTTGTCAAGGAATTTAAGACCCTTCATAATCTGTCACTATCTTGATTTCCAACCTTACTTCAAATTAGTCCCCTTCTCATACTTTGTGCCCTAGTCAAACCAGAGTGCTCACTAACTCTTAAATATACTCCAAGCTTTTTCTTTGTGTTTTTGCTCAAGTTGTTTCCTATGGCTGGAATTTTCACCTTTTCCCTTTCTTGACTGTTGAATTCCTCTATCGAGGCTCATCTCAAGTGCCATCTCAACCAGAAAACCTTTACTTATATTCTTCATTATATTCTTATTTATATTCTTATATACTTATATTCTTATATTAGAAACACAACATTTTTTGGAGTATCTTTTTTATGGATGTAACAAATATATCTGTGTATTATAATAATCTGTTTGTGTCTTGTCTCCCTTCTGAACCTTATGATTCTTGTGAGTAGGGACCTTGTCTTGTTTAAGCTTTATCTCTTCCCCAGTGTCTAACCCAATGCCCCTTTGTCTATGGGCTTTTTAAATAAGTATTGGTGAAACTGAACATAGAAATACTCTATTCTTCTTAAAAGATATATCATCTCTTTCATTAGATCATGTATATGAGGCCCTGTTGAACACTGCTCTTGACATTGACTTACTTGAGCCTGAGTCACCCCTAGATGATGTTTGGATTAAGGAAGTTTTAAGAAAATCTGGGAAGAAGTACAAAAGAGCTCAACTAAAACAGGATAAAGTCAGAGAAAACAAAGATGCTGTGAGAAGGTAAAAACTCAAGTTTAGTATTTTTTTTTTTTTTAAGCAATTGGGGTTAAGTAACTTGCTCAAGATTACAAGGACAGTCATTATTTATGTGTAGGTGCTCATTTTCTGAGGCTGGAAGATCCCAGGTCCTCCTGACTCTGGGGCTGGCGCTCTTACTCACTGCACCACCTAGCCGCCCCACATTTAATATTTTTAGAAAATGGAAACACCAATCAGTCAATCACCAAGGATTTATTAAGTACTTACTATATGTCAGTTTCTGTGCCAGATATTGGGGATACAGGGAAAGTTGCTTCTCTCAAGGAGCTTACATGTTACTCTGGAGACATCAAATACATAGTGGAATATATATAAAGCAAATACAGAGTAATTCTGGTGGGAAGTGTTAGCCAGTTGAGGGAAGATCAGGAAAAGTCATGTGTAGGAGATGGCCTTTGAACTGACTTTTGAAGGAAACTAGATGTTCTAAGAATTGGAGTTGGTGAGGTAGTACATTCTAGGCTTGGTTATTTAAAACATATGCTTTAGGAATTGCTTTATATCTTGAAAATGCTGTGTGTGTGTTGAGGTAAATTTTTTCTTATTTCAAGTATCCAAAGCATTTTAAAGCAACATTGTTGATTGTGGAACTGAATCTTGTAAACTAAAAGTAAACAAACAAATTAATAAAGACCAAAAAAAAAGAAAAATTTAAAAAAAGCAACATTGTTATTTTGAAGATGTGTTTTGATTGTTAAAGATGAATGAGAATTGTGTTTCTCAGTTTGCCATGTATGATAGATGGCTCTTGAATAAAAAATTTTGGTTCAGCAAATATATTTTGAATATATATTAGGTATCTACCACTGTGTAGGGAGTTGTAAGGATGCTAACTAAAAATGAACGAATTGAATAATACAACTGTTTAATATATATTTTGGCCATAAATAATTTCATATCTAGAACAAAGGAAGTATAATGATATTTAGGTAAGTAATGATTATGCTGTGACTTATTGTTAACTTAAAGAGCAAATTGAGATCCAGTACACAGGATGTACAATGTTTCTAATATTTTGGAATGAAAATTCTTTGCTATTAATTGTAGGCCTGAAGCGGATCCAGCTTTCTTAGTTCCAAGGTTCCCAGTTGTTACCATAATGGGTCATGTTGA
>WOXC01006016.1:0-40221 GCA_011680675.1 Gymnobelideus leadbeateri
GGGATGGGATCTGCTGAGTAAAAGGAAAGTGTGGGGGCTGGGATAATTGTTTGTTTCCCAGTTGTGGTAGCTGTGATTCTGTGGAGCCATGGAGCAGGAGAGAACGGCCTGCATGCTGACTTCACTGAGCTGAGAGCAGGAATGGTGAGCTGCCTGCATGGAGACCTGTGGAGAAGCCTGGAGCTGCTGCCTTCTTCTGGAGGAGAAGGAATCCAGGAGTTTGGAGTTCAGCCAAAGGACAAGATAAGGACTGTGTGGCAAAGCAGGGGCACTGAATGTGTTTCCTTGCTGCATCCCACGGTTTGGGACCCAGGGGGGATGGACTTGTGACTATGGTGGGTGGGGTGAAGTGCCATGGACCCCAAGGACCCCACTTTGGTTTTGTTGCCCAGATTCCTCTCTGGACTTGGAAGCAGGGGCTGGAGCAGTGTTGTGGGAAGGACACCCCCCTCCTCCCAGGAGAACTTTATGTGATAATGCTTTGTATTTTGTGAATTGATGTGAAAATGCAATGTACTTTGTTTAAGGCCCAGTGGCCACTTTGGTAACTTTAAATGTACCTTGAAAATATGACTTAAGAGATGGTTAGTGCTAATTGAAATGTAAATTATCTATGCTATGGGCATACTTAGTAAGACTTTACTGAATAAGTGACTAATTGTACTTTGAGATATTGTTACAGATAAGAGACTAATTGAGCTAATCAAGACTTTGCCCCATAGTGGAAGACTTGTACTTTGAAAACTGATGTAACTGATTGAGTTAACTTAAGAGTGACTATTTTTTGATTTTACTGATAAGTGGACTGAGTTAACATTTGCCCCATGAGTGGAAGACTTGGACTATTGTATTTTGAGATTATATTGTGATTTTCTTATGTATCTGGAAAATGTGACCTAAGAGATGTTTTAGTGCTAATTCAAATGTAAGTTGTGTATGCTATGGGCAAGAAAGATCTTGGGGCCGAATGTAATGGAAATGCAAATTTAAAGATCTTCCCTGCCCCTAGCTTGAGTGCACCTGGAGCCTGTGGTGGGAGGCTTGTTTTTCAGGGAAGCCCATACCTTGATACTTTGTGATTGGGCAGTGGGTCCAGAAGGTTGTTACATTCTCTGAGCCAGGAGAAGGCTATATAAACTCTGATGAGAGGCTTTGCTTTGGGGCTCACTTTGAGAAGTGTTGTGTGATTTGACCAGATGAGACTCTGGGAAGCCGTTGTTGAGAGCCCCCCGGCTTTGAAAACCCAGATGTTGATACTTCCCTCTCTGGTAACTGTGATTTGGTATTGATATAATGGTTGGACAGTTTGGAAGCCTGTCTGTTTGATCTGTAAGTTCTGTAACTCTGAAGTTTGGGGTGCTGACCTTTTCCCCCTGAACTAGGTAATGTATGTTTGTTTGATTAAAGTAAGCTTGTTAACCCATTTGGAGTTGCTTTCCTTTTGAAAAGCAGATCTAAGAACCTGTGTTGGCAGTCACCCTGGGGATATTGGGGTGCTTGCCGCTACAAGGTATCATAGACTTAAGGAGAGCAACAAGGAGTTTTGGACAGCACCCCAAGTTCAGCATGACTGAGTTCTTAATTTTGCAAATGAGGAGTTAAGAGACTTGTATAAATCCGCAGAGGTCGTAGTAAGAAGTGGAGTCTGGATTTTAATCTAGGTCCTGACTCTAAATCAAGCCCTCTATCCATGGAATCACACTGTTCTTCAGAAACCGTCTGGTCAAAACAGCACATGCCTGACAATACCCTCTCTATAACCCTTTTGAACATAGTATTGCTCAAGGTTCAATTCATCAATGTCCTTCCTAACCCATGGCAATCTGAATGACGCATCACCCTACATTATGTGGTCTGACTAGGTCAGAGCAGAGAAGCATCTATCATCTCTCTTGTTCAGGACATTCTGGCTCCCTTAATGAGACCTAACATTGCCTTAGCTTTATAGGCTACCACACTGAGCTTGCTGTCCATTAAAACCCACAAATCTTTTTTTGGAAGAACTAGCCAAGCCTTCCCCATTCTGTGCCTGTAAAGGTGATTTTTTTTGAACCTCGAATATAGGACTTTACATTTACATTGGTTATATCTCATGTTATTAGTGCTGTTCAACAATGGAATGGACTGCCAAGGAAGGCAAAGGGTCCTCTATCACTGGAGATCTTGGAACTGAGGCTGGATAATAATTTCTTGGGATGATGGAGAGGGGTATATGCTTAGATGGAGTGATTTGGTTAGGTGACTTTCAAGGAGCTGTCAAAATCAGAAAATCCTGATTTTTTTGGTCACAGCGAACAAATATATTTGGTGAAGGAAAGCTAGATAGTGCCAGGTCCAAAGTCAGGAAGACCCGAGTTCAAATCCAGACTCAAGACACTTACTTATTATGTGACACTGAGTAAGTCATTTAACCTCTGTCTCAGTTTTCTCATCCATAAAATAAGGATGATAATAATAGTATATAACCTCCCAGAGTTGTTGCAAGGATCAAAATAAGAAAAAATCTGTAAATATTCCAGTGCCTGGAATATATTAGATTCTATATAAATATTAGCTATTATTCTTATTCTTTTTTTTTTAAACAAATACTTTATTAACTTCTGTTTTACATCATTCATTTCTGCCAGATTTTGAGTTACAATCATTTTCCCCCCATTATTCCCCTACCCAACCTCCCAGAATAGCAGTCCCACAAGATATCGCTTCCTCCAATCTGCTCTCTCCCATACCTTCTCCCATACCCCCATCAACTTTTCCATTAGAGGAAGATGAATCTTTGTGTCCCAATGCCTGCACATCTTATCTCCCAATTATAGGCAAAAGAGTATTAATAATAGTATTTATATATATTTGAAACATTTAATGTTACGACCTTGAATTTCAGATCCATTTCCTTCCTCCCTTGTCACCCATTCCTTCTTGGGATAGAAGTAATTCAGTATATGTTGTACAGGTCTAGCGATGCAAAACATTATCATAGTAGATATATTGTGCAAGGCTGCTTATAATTCCCTCCCACTCATCCCACCCCCCCAACTGGTCCATTCCCTACATGATCCTGTCCCTCTTCTATAGTGGGTACTTCCAACCTCCTCTCACCCCAAGGATGCCCTCCCATCCATCATCCCTCCTCTCATCCCCCTTCCCCCTATCCTGCTGCAGGTTGAGATATCCCATTTAGTATGTATGTCATTTTCTCCCTGAACCAAATTCAATGTGAATGTGGTTTTGCCTTTTTAGCCTTCCTTATTCTCCCCCTCCTTTGCACCCACTTCCCTACATGAGATAGTTTACCCTACCATGTCTCTCCCCATCTCCTCTTGCACTTTCCTCTCTCACCTCATAATTTCATCCCTTGGGTACTCTCCTTCCAACAAAATGATTGCTCTTTATCTATATGACTGTAACATATCACACATTCACATATGTTTGATTGATCACTCTCTTGTTCATTATTTTCATAGTGGGAAGATATCATCAGTCACAGATATTGCTTTTCCATATGGGAATGTAAATAGTTCAACTTTGATAAGTTCTTTTTGATTTATTTTCCTGATTTCCTTCTCAGGCATCTCTTGCTTCTTTTGTCTGGATGTCAAATTTTCTATTCAATTCTGGTTTTTTCCTCAAGAATGTTTGAAAGTCCTCTATTCCACTGAATGACCATATTTTCCCCTGAAACAAAATACTCAGTTTTGCTGGGTAGGTGACCCTTGGGTTCATTCCCAGTTCTTTTGCCTTCTGGAATATCATATTCCATGCCCTTCAATCCCTCAGTGTAGAAGCTGCCAGGTCCTGGGCTATTCTGATTGTGTTTCCACAATATTGAAATTGTTTCTTCCTGGCTGCTTGTAGTATTTTCTCCTTGATCTGGGGATTCTGGAACCTGGCTATAATATTTCTGGGAGTTTTCTTTTTGGGATCTTTTTCAGGAGGTGATCTGTGGATTCTTTCAACCTCTATTTTGCCCTCTGGATCTAAAACATCAGGGCAGTTTTCCTTGAGAATTTCTTGAAGGGTGATTTCTAGGTTCTTTCTTTGATCATGGTTTTCAGGTAGTCCAATAATTTTTAAATTGTCTCTCCTGGATCTATTTTCCAGGTCAGTGGTTTTTCCATGAGATATTTCACATTGCCTTCTAATCTTTCATTTGTTTTGGATCTGCTTAACAGCATCTTGATTTCTCATAAAGTCATTAGCTTCATTATCCAGTCTAACTCTGAAGGAATGAATCTCCTCAGTGAACTTTTGAGATTCTTTTTCATCTGGCAAATTCGACTTTTTAAGGCATTCTTCTCCTCATTGCCTTTTTGAGCCTCCTTTGCCATTTGACTAGTCTATTTTTTAAGGTGTTGTTTTCCTCAGTCAGGCTGGACCCTCATTTCATACTTTTCCTGCATCCTTCTCATTTCTCTTTCTAATTTTTCCTCCACTTCTCTTATTTGATTTTTAAAGTCCTCCTTAAGGTCCTCTATGGCCTGCAACCCACTCATGTTTTCCCCTGGGGCTTTTGGAGCAGGACTTCTGACCTCACAGTCCTTTTCCCGCTCTATGCCCCCAAAATAGGAGTCTAGGGTTGCATTTTTCTGTTTCCTTTGCCTTGGCATGTTGCCACTTAATTGCTTGACTTTTGGGCTTGTTGCCACACTATGGCTTTAAGGCCAGCTAGAGGAATTTTCGTCCCGAACGTGTGGGGGGCAACTTCCGTTTCTGGCAAGCTGTAAACCCACCCACAACTTCCACCCTAGATCACAATCCAGATCCAGGGAGGTTAAAGCAAGAGCGATTACCCCCCAAGACTGATCGCTGGATCTCCCCACGATTTGTAGGCTGGGAGCCGGAAATGCCTCTGAAAACTACACAGTGGTGTGTCTCCTCAGCAGCTTCTAGCCCCCAGGGGAGGGAGCTGACGCATTCCCCAAATACAGGTCCCAAAGTCCATAGGACACTAACCTCTTACTTTGTCCTAGGCAAGTCTATGTTGATAATTCTGGCGTCTCCACAGTTCCTGGTGTTCTGGGGTTCCTCCAGCCGGCTGCTGGCCCTGCCGCCCTGGGGCTAAAACCTCGGCTCAAGTGGACCTGGGCTGAGCTCGGCTCCTGCGCTCTGCGCGCTGCCGGCTCCCAGACCACTGCGCTGGTCCTTCCTGCAGGGTGCTGGGCTGTCCTCAGCGGGAGGTTAGCTTCTCTGTGTCGTTCTGTGGGTGCTGGGGCTCCAGAAGATTTTCAGAGTCCTTTTTTTACATACATAGTTTGTGGAGAATCTGGGGGCAGAGAGGCTTGGACAAGCTGTTTCTACTCTGCCATCTTGGCTCCGCCCCCTATTATTCTTATTCTTAATTGCACTGGACAGGCTTTTGTACACCATGCCAATCAAAGAGAAGATATCTGAAGTGCTGATGTGAAGGGAAAGTACTTTGACAAGACCCAGAAAAAGTACTGGATGTAAATAACCCTGTCAACAAATTCAGTCTTCTGATTGGCCCTGAAACTTCCAAAAACCTGCCTACTCCTGTACAAGGGGTCTAAAACCACCCTCAGGACAAGAGAAGTCAGGGGGTCTGAAGAAAAAAAGGCAAACAGAGGGCCAAGAGGCAGGTGCCTGGAGCCTATGACAGCTAGTGCCTGACAGATTCTGAGCTGTACCCTTTCTACTAATAAGCTAGAAGGTGGAGGCCCCCAGAATTCCTCAGAATGCTCTCCAGGCAGCTTCTGAACAGGAGAAGAGAGCCACAGTTGCTGAACACTCCTCTAATTGGATTCAGAATAGAATTTTACATCCAACTACAGGTCTGCAGAGAAGACAGTGAGCCAATTAAGCCCCATGCTAGAAAGTTTTCCCTCCCTATCCTTGAGCTAATTTCATCTAATCGCCACTTTGGTGACAAGTGCCTGGTATCATTAGGGCTGGAAGATGCCCCCTGAGCCACTGGAGCTTTTTATGAAGGCTATACAAAGTGAATTGGGGGTGGCTGTCCAAATGCCAATCCTGCTACCCAGGAGAATCAAAAGAACGTTCTTCCTGCAAACTATGTATATCTGAGTCATGACACTTTCAAGTTTATATTCTCCACATCTCCCACATATCCACAAAAACTCTTTCCTTGTGCCTTTGCTCATGCTGTCCTTTATGGCACAGTGTGAAAAGTGCTGAGTCTACAGCCTTAGGACCTGTGCTTGAATCCTGATTCTGCTATGTGCTAGCCCTGTAACCCCAGGCACTTTGCTCCTCAGAGCCTCCAGTTTCCTAACCTGGAGGACTGAACCAGGTGATCTCTAGAATCTTTTTCTGACATAATTCATTAGGTTACCAATTTGGAAGATTTTCTCATTGCCCCTTCACTCTTCAAATGCTCTTCTACCTCCTATATAAAGCCTTTCCCTCTTATCTCTCCTGTCTCCTAAGTCCTCAAACACTCAAAGTTCATACTCCGCTACCATACACTTGAGGTGCAGGTGTGTGAGTGTTTATGTATGTGTGTGCACATATGGTTAGTGTATATATACTATTCGTACTCTTTATCGATTGATAAATAGATAGAGTTAGACACTAGAAAAGGGAGATTTGTGTATGCATGTATGAATTTTTGCTTGGAATAAGACCTGTCATTTCATGGGAAAGGGAACAGCCAAGAAGGAAATTCCCTCAGCCAATACAATAATCAGCACCTGCTTTTGAACTATGTAGACTTAAGAATATCCTAGGGCACCAAGAGCTAATGTGACCTCTCCAAAAAGGACTTGAACTAGGTCTTTCTTAACTTCGAGGTTTGCTATTCACTGCACAGTTCCTCCTCCCCACCCTGCCCATCTAAATAGAACCTGTCTTCTACTGTTCTCAAATTATCCCTTGTCTGTCAGTCATGTCTCTTCAACAAGGCTGTCAATTTATGAGGGCAAGGACTCAAAATTTGAGAACCTCCTCAATAGGACCCAGTACAGTTCTTGCTACTTAACAGATTTTCAAAATGAACTTGTGGCATGAGCAACAAAACCAGAAAGAGCAAAGAAAAGGAACTGTTATTTTCCAGCTTGAAAACAGAATGACTGGTTCCCCTACACATCCCTCTATTTCCTCAATGACCCATGAAGATAATTTCAGGATAAAATAAAGTATTGAGGTTGACATAATACGTTGTTATTTCTAAAGTTGGTGACCCTAAAGTAGGTGATAGAAGGCCTCACATGGAAAGCACCTCCCAGCTATCAGTGCAGAAATGACTGAAGTCCAAGAGACTATAATGACTGTAAGACTCACCCTGCTCATTGTCAGACCCAGAACTAAAGAAAAGTGAAGTTTCAGTAGGAACAGGAGAGAGAGGGAAAGGAAGAGGGAGAAAGAATGTGTGTGTATTTACATGCACATGCAAGCACATTCAAACACACACACAGAGACACACACACACACACAGTCTTTCACTCACCTCATGAGAGTTGGTGCCGTGGGCCACTCTGGTTTTGCAAACTATCAGCAAGGGAAAGAAACAAAAAAAGGAATGAATGAAATCATTACTGAAGGTGACAAAAAGGACCAGATTTACCAGGAGACACATTGTCTCATGACCAGGAGAATTTATAAACGCCAGATAATATCTCAAATGTTTTTAGCCTTCAGTAGGAGAAATACGTGGGGGCTTACAATATTGTCCGAGAATTCCACACACAGAATATTGCCACAAAAACTGAGTTCCTCACAAATCACTTAATCAGTCACTAATGCAGATCATGGGGAAGATTCCCCGCCCCCCATGTCTGAAAAAGTATCAGATCTCTGTTTCCTTTTAAAATGATCTCAGTGCCACCAAAGTCACCAAATTACTAATGGTCACTCCCAAGATAGGAATGTTATTCCACTGAACAATGGCATCCATTAGTCTAGAACTAAAAGACTCTAGGAAGAAAAATCAGGCTTAGAGCAAGTTTGTAGCATTTTTGAAAAAGGTATTGCATGCAATATACATATTTCTGGGACCATGAAAAGTACATTTACATACTGAATGGGAAGGCCAGTCCATTCTTCTCCAGAAGCTGCATGGTGTCTTCTCCACACACACTTGTGAGCTCCATGAAGGGTGGGGAACAGATCCGTTCATCTACAAGACAAAAGAAAAACAGGTTTATCAGGCTGGTCTGGGCACTCTTTTTCCTCTCAAGTGGTCATGCTTTAGTTGAAAACAAATGTGATTTTCTGACTTGTGCTTGGAAACATGATTAGAAATTTCATTAGAAATGTTACTCATTGGGGCGGCTAGATGGTGCAGTGAATAGAGCACCGGCCCTGGAGTCAGGAGGACCTGAGTTCAAATCCGGCCTCAGACACTTAACAGAAAAACAAGCCATGTGACCTTGGGCAAGTTACTTAACCCCAATTGACCTAACTTTACCCCTTAAAAAAAAAAGTCACTTATTTATTTATTTATTAAGCATCTACCGTGTGCAGAGCACTAATAGGCACAAAGTGTGGAGACAAAATTTAGGTAGTTCTTTATAAACCATAAATATAAAACCCTACCTAACTCTAATGTTACCTCTTCCACTAAGTCTTACCCAATAGTTAAGATATAACCTAGCACTTCATTTTGCTACTTCAAGTGTGAAATAGAGCCAAGCCTTTGACCTCTAGTAGCAGGTTTACAGTAAATCCATGGTCTCTGGAAATGTTTAGGGCAAAGGATTCTCCAGATCCAAAGGATTCTTGCAGCAAGGTAGCACAGTGAATAAAGTGCCTGGACTCAGGAAGACGCATCTTTCTTAGCTCAAAAATTGTCTCAAACACTACCTATGTGACCTTGGACAAGTCATTTAACCCTGTTTGCCTCAGTTTTTTCATCTGTAAAATGAGTTGGAGAAGGGAATGACAAACCACCCCAGTATTTCTGCCAGGAAAACCCTACATGAGGTCATGATGAGTCGAACCCGACTAAAAAAGACTGAATAACATTCTCTAAACTGTCTGCAGCAAACTGATTCAAGCTGCAGCATCTGTTTTCCTTAGAAAGGCACATTAGAAATACACTATAATACATCCCAGAGAAACCTGGAACCGGGAAAAGACCCTTGCTGTTTACTTATTCTTATTTCTGGCCTGCAGTCTCAAAGTGATTTTAAATCCTGTTTTTTTGAGAAGCGCAATATTGGCTTCCAGGGAAGCCCAGAACTTCTACCTATATCTCTGTTGCCTCTTGGCTCCACCTGCAAAGCTGAATGCTAAGTCCTTCAGCTTGCCCCCAGGAGGTCAGAGATGGAAGGAACCTTAGAGGTGATCCAATGCAGGCATAAACAGGCCAAATCCAAACTACTGCTTCTTTTGTAAGGCCAACAAGCTAAGGAAGGATAGATTTTACATCTTAAAACATCTTACTGTATTTAAAAATATTAAATTGTTATTACTTCTTAGCCTGTGACCTGAGATCTAGTCCAAATCACCTTAAGAAGTTAACAGCCCTTATTTATATTTAGTTTTATTTGAGGCTATAACTCTGGAGCTGGGATGAAAAGCATTCAGGGACTTACTGTCTTTGCTGTGACTATCTATTAAGGATAGGGAAAATTTCTGCAATGTTCAACTCAAACTTGAGGGCATTCTTGAAAAGGCAGACTTACTCAAGAAATTCTAGTGGTTCCCTATTGCCTCCAGGATCAGAAACAAAACCTTCTCATTGGCACTCAGTTCCAAGTGCTCCCCCACTCCTCCACTTTTCTTATACCTTACTCCCCAACACATAGTCTTTGATCCAGTGAATCTGACCTCAATACAGTTCCTCTAGCAACAGCCCACCTCCTGGCATTTTCACTGGCTGTCTGAAATATGCGTAGAATGCTACTTTCCCTTCTCACCTGTTTCTCCTGGATTCCCTTGAATTCCCAACTCAAATCTCACCTTCTATAGAAGTCCTTCTCAGCCCTTCTTCATTCTAGTGCCTTCCCTCTGTCATAGAGACTTTCTATTTATCCTATATGTAGTTTGTCTATTCATATACTTGCTTTCTCCCCATCAGACTGTGAGGTCTTGTGAGGGAAGGGACTGTCCTTTGCCTCTTTTTGTATTCCCAGTGCTTAGTACAATTCCTGGCACAAAGTAAGTGTTTAATAAATGTTTATTGAAAGGAACTGAATTCTCTAGTAATAACATAACCCACGGTCTTTGTGGGACTCCCAAGATATCAACCACTCTTTCAGGGGCATGTAAGCCAACTTTCTTCCAACCAAGAGTCCCTAATAAATTACTCAGGAAGCTGGAAAAACTCATGAAAAGGGAATGAGGCAAAGGAACACTCACCTAAATGTGAGCTGTATCAATATGCTGAGACAAATATTTACTAGCACTCTATACTGGACTAAATGTACTTGACAGTCTGTGTCATCAGAATCTCATCTGGAAAAGATTAGCTATAAAATAATTAGAAACAAGTGAACTCAATGATGTCTGATAAACTACTATACATAAACAACTTGGGAAAGGACTTCCTCATTGAACAAAAAATTGTAGGTCAACTGGAAAGCAGTATGGCAGGAAATAGGTTTAAACTAGTATCATATAAATAAACAACAATGAGTATCAAATGAATATATGACTAAATGCAAAAGGCCACATCACAAAAAAAAAGTCACCCAAGAGTATAAGAAAGTATTTTTCAGTTATAGATGGTTAAGAAGAATTCTTAATCAAACAAGGGATAGAAGTGATCACAGAAGACAAAATAAACAATTTCAAATCCATAAAATTAAAAAAAGCTTCTGTATAAATGAAATCAATTTAGCTAGAATTAGAAATTTTTCATATGGTAAAAATTACTGAACTAAGTATTTCTAAGAAGTTTAATTTCCAAGACATACAGAGAATTAACAAAATGTAAAAAGCCAGAGCTAAAGATAAATGGTCAAAGGATAGTTTTTGAATTATAAACTTATCAATAGACATGCAAAAGATTATTCCATATCAATAATAATAAGAAAAATGTAAATTAAACCAACCAAGGTTTTATCTCACACCCAACAAACTAAAGAATATGTATACATATGTGGAAATCGATGCTGGTGTGGACTGTGGGAAGAAAGACATAGTAATATAATACTGTTGGAACTATGGATTAATAGAACCATTATAGAAAACAACTTGAAATTAGATGAGAAAGTCATTGGTTTATAGCCTTTGACTATAAATCAATTTGACTATAAAGAAATCCCACCTTGGGGCATATGCCTCAATGAGTTCAAAGTCAGAAAGAAAGCTCTCATAAATACTAGGATGTTCTTAACAGCATGTTTTGTGAGGGCAAAGAAAAGGAAATAAATTAAAGAATATTAATGTAAGGGAATATTGTTGTGCTTTAAGAGATGATGAATAGGAGGAATTCAGAAGAACATGGTAAGTCTTGTGTAAACTGATGCAGAATGAAGTAATCAGTACCAAGAAAACAATACACACAATGACTACAATAATGTAAATAGAAAGAACACTAAATTGAAGCCAAATATATTGTAACTGTATTGAACAATCTTGGCCCCCAAGAATTGAAGAATAAATGCACTTCTCTCATTTCCTGAGGAATACTTGTATTGGGGAAACTTTGGGGTTTGGAATGTTGACATGCTGTCAGTGAAGGCTGTTTTCTCTCAACTGTTTTTCTTTGTTAAAATGCAAAGTTAAATAGGTTAAGTGGATGAGTGAAGGTGAAAAGTACATCTGGAAAGGAAAAGATATAAAAATAAAAGATATCAATAAAAATTAAAGGAAAAAAAAGGAGAATCTTAGTTGCCAGTCTAAATTACCAACTGTAAAAGTTTGAGTCATATATTCTGTATGTCACCACCATTAATTCAGGGTAATTAGCAATCCCCAAAGGTATTCCTGCCAGATGTCAACATTCACTGTACCTTAAATGTAGTTTCTTGCTTTTTCTATAAACCAACACCATGTTGAGTTTAAAATCAAAGTTGCTATTGCTTGTAGAGGAAGAGTCTAGAAATGTGAGGGAAGGGCAAGGCCCAGTGGGAAAATAGGTGGTAGCCAAAAATTGCTGGGCTAAGGAGGAGAGCATCTGATGTTGGGAAATTCTGGATGACTGGTTACTCTACACATTTTTTTCATAAGGAAAGATGAGATAGGGATGGAAGGAGGAAAAAATTTCAGAGGCATGGATTAGAGAGTCTTAGGAAGAAAAAATAAGTAGTTAGAAGTGATGATTTTTGGGGCAGCGAGGTGGCACAGTGAATTGAGCACCAGGTCCTGGAGTCAGGAGGACCCGAGTTCAAATGTGACCTCAGACACCTGACTCTTAACTAGCTGTGTGGCCTTGGGCAAGTCACTTACCCCCAACTGCCTTGCATTACCCCCTCCAAAAAAAAGCGATGACTTTGGGGGAAAAGATACGGAGAATAAAAAGATTTGGCACAAGGGCTAGACAGAAAAAAGAAATAGTTATTCTATTACTATTTGGTAAACATTCAAAGAGGTCAATCACAGGAGTAAAAAGAGTTAATCACATGTCAGAATATAGATGAATATAATATAATATGATATGATATGATATAATATGATATAATGTAATGTAATGTAATGTAATATAATAGATATATAAATCACATAAATTTGAAATCAAAGGACTTGTGTTTGAGTACCTGCCCTAATTTAACTTGCTTTGTAACCTTAGTCAAGTCATTTAACTTGGCTAAGCCTGAGTTTTGGCAGCCAAAAAACCAGAATAATATTTATACCACAAACATCTAGAGTTTGAAAAATCCTAAGCTGATACATTAAATAGGAGCTATATTATTAAAAGGGGAAGGGGTAGGGCAAGGACAAAGGAAGGACCAGTGTGGGCTTTAGCATAGGTTACATGCCCCTGGGGACAGTGTGGCATACTTAAAAAGCACTGGACTGAAATTCGAAGATCTGGGATTGAGTTATGCTCTGATAGTAAATACCTGTGCAATCTTGGGCAAGTGACTTCTACTCTAACAGTACCCAGGAAGATAGTAGATATAAGCATGGGGTTGTCTGTCCCCTGGGACTCAATAAAAATTAAAGGGAAAAAAAGGAGAATCTTAGTTGCCAGTCTAAATTACCAACTGTAAAAGTTTGAGTCATATATTCTGTCTGTCACCACCATTAACTCTGGGTAATTAGTGTATTCTCCCTCCTCATCTCCACCTTTTGGAATTCCTAATTTCTTTATGCAAAGTGAGATTCTTAGAATTATATGAATTCACCATGGGGATCCCATGGGTTGAATTATTAGGAAGAAAATTCAATCATATCAGATGCTTCCCTTTTGTTATCACATATATTCCTTTAAAAAAAAACAACAACTGTTTTACCTTTAAGCTAGAGATGTTTCTGTGGGTAGAACTGATGTGCCCCTGCCCTGTATCTAACTGGTATTTTTAGACAGAGTCTGGGAACTGACAAAGCTGAAGGAACCTAAAAAGACACAGAAAAGACAAACCACTGCCTAGATAGTCCTACTGCTTTTTCACAGAGCATTTCCTCCAAGAATCTTCAAGGACTCTTGCAAACAGGGTGGGAGGTGGGGGATGGACTGTGAAGAAGCCTCGAATATCCAAGAAACAAATGAAATACAAACCAGAGATCAGGAGTTCAATGAACATAATGCAATGCAGAGGGGAAAGGACTGGTCTTAGGGGAAAGGACTGGTCTTAGGATCAGAGAGCCTAGACTTGAGTCTGAACTCCTAAACTAAGTTAGTTATTAAAAGTTTTAAGCTATGAAAGCTTAAAACTGCATTAAGACTTTGGGGGCACCCTGTATCCACTAGATCTGTTATTACAGACAAATCTCCTTAGGTCTCTGGGTTTCATTTTCCTTTTCTATTAAATAACGATACTAAAATCCATGCCTCCACTAGACTGGACTGTTGTAAGCAAGATGCTTCCTAAAACATAATATCACAGACAGGAACAGGGAAAGGAAGTGGATCTATGCTTTCTCTGGTATAGGAAGCGGCCCTTACCAATGCAGATTGGCACTTTCTCCACAGTTTACAGTCTTAGAGAGTACTGAGATGACTTGTCTAATATCATTACAGACAATATCTGTCAGGGGCAGGACTTGAACCCTGGTCTTTCTGGCTCTGAGTCCAGCTCTTCAGACTAGTACCTAACAGAGTGAATGCTTGTTGACTTGACTCTAGCCTCAGTGTTATACTGATTCTGATGTTATCAGTCTTGAGATAAAGCTATGGCTTCCAAGAGTCATATTAACTTTGACCATATAACTTTGGAGTCTGGTAAGTAGAATACCTAGCATTTACATTACTTATATTTGTAGAACACAAGAACTAAACACTCTTTCTGGGTTCTTCCTTACCTTTAAGAAGAACAACCTCCTCCCACCTCCAAATCAATTCCTTTCCTCTTTAGAGAAATGTGCTTCTGTATCTCTGATCACTAAAAGGATACATGAGTTCCTACTACTATCCTTAAAATACTTCCTTGCTCAGGAATCAAGAAACAATCAGCATGAATGTCAGTACTGAATCTCACAAGATGGCCTGATTTTTAAATTCAAATGTCCTTCAAGGAGCCCGTAATAGCTCTCTAAAGCAGTAAGTGCTCTGACAATAGAGGGTATTTGATACAGGGATCAAACATTCTGGTTATATAATTTCTATTCCAGCTTTGAGAGAAAGTCCCATCTAACTCCTGAATGAGTTAGGAAAAGCAATCAGTATTCCCCCCGCCACCAAGTCCCATGGTGCTGTGGGAGTGCAGAGGAGGCTATGTTAAGTATTAGATAGTGAATAATAAATGGGAGAGCACCAACAAGCTCATAGAAATGGGTCATGGCATTCACAGACTAAGCATAATGCCTGTTCCAAGGATAACATACAAGGAAATATGTTCACTGGCTCATATTCGCTCAAGAACACTTCAGCGTGGGTAAATTTATCAGTCACTGAGGCTAAGGTCTGACAGTAAGTCTAGCAGTCTTTTCAGAGAACAGAAATATTCTGATGAGAGAGAAGGTTAGAGAAGGACAAACCAAGAGTGAAGTCAGAAAAGCCAGTCCACAGCGTATGGGTCTGCAGCATGGAGCCTCTGGGTAGCTAAAGACAAAAATCTGTCCACTCTATAGTGTTTTCAACTAGCTCTCATGAAGATTCTACCACCCTCTACCACAGAATGTTATCATCAATACTTCAATATTTCTATATGACCACCCCCCAAAAAAAAAACACTGCTGTCACTCCAAAGAAACAAGTTCTTGTTTGCTCATTTTACCGTAAAGAGAAATGAGAGATTAGGGGACTTAATGCAGTTTATTCTTTCAACTCAACTAAGAATTATCAAATGATTAGTCCAAGGCATTACTGCAGATGAATAATGGTGCTATGTCTGTCCTCAAGGAGCTTATCACCTAGTGGTAGATGTAATACCTATAAGGTGCCCCAGAAGTTCTAGTCTAGTTTTAAGCGTAAAACTCCACTAAAACTGTTGGGATACCTTTTATATAATACAAAACAGAATGATATTAGTGCTAAGAAAAGGTTATTAACAAAGGAGGAAGAGTTCTCTTCCACTCAGGAGGATCAAGAGAAGTTTCAGGGAAAAGGTGGTAGTCAATGGGGACACAATGAAGCATGTTGGTTGTGTCTTGTTTTGGGTTTGTTTGTTTTGGGGGGGGGGAGAAAGAGTAGAATATAATCAAAAGTAATGCTTTAGATAAATCTAGAAGCATGGGCAGGAAGAATTATGAAGAAGGACAGATGTGGGGAGCTGAATACAGAACTTTTTATAAAAAATAATCTTGGTGAGAAGCAGGGGAAATGAGAGAAAATGATGGAATTTAGGAGTATTACAGAAATAAAAGAGATGAAAATTAGAGACTGAGCAATAGTACCATTAGTACACTATTAGTAGTCATAACTCACATTCATATAATACTTTCTTCACAACAACCCTGTGAAGTAGCCAGCTTAAACATTTACAGATTAAGAAACTAAGGCTCAAAAGAGATTGCCAGAGTGGAGGCAATTAAATAGCAAGTAGATGGTGAGAAAGCAGGGGAAGTAACAAATTTACAAGTTAAGGCACAGGGAGAAAAGAGGTAATAGTACTTTGAAGAAAGAACAACACTGCTGGAAAACTTATAGGAAGAGAGGAAAAAGTCAGTAGAGAGGAAGAGAGTGAAGCCACAAGAGGGAAGAGATAATGGGTAAAGAAAGACCCAATTGAAGGTGGGTAAAGGCTATATAAATGATGATAACCTCAGGAAGAAAGGGAGTGGGGGGACAGGAATTTTTTTCCCTCAGAAAGAAGGAGAAAGAAGGAAGGAGAAAAAATAGTAAAGGCACAAGATAAAATTTTGAGAAACAGAGAAGAATCAAAGGAGTTCTTGGTTGGTTTCCTCCTCTATTTTTAAAAAACAGACAAGGTGATACCAGCTGAGAGCGAGACGGATAAGACAGAGTTTGTGCTTGAATAGAAGAGGGCACAAATGGTTACTACAGGTAACAGCCTTCCTGGACCTCCTAACTCCTACTCCAAGGTTCCCTCTGGACTGAACAGTCTCCCCTGAACTTTGGGAAACTTAAGACTGCTCCTGGGTCTACCCTATCACAGCATTCAATAACAAGGAGAGATTTCTCATGGAGTTAACAATAGACATTCTGGAAGGACTCAACACTTGGCACTATGCATTCCACATATGGAAGATAGCCAGTGTACTAGAGAAGTCACAGCCCTCTTCTGTTTTTAGCTACTGCAGTACAAAAACCTAGGATTCAATTCCCCTTTCCTGGGCTATCAAATAGTCCCTAGTCCCCAGAGGTTACATGGTTTTTTTTAATGGCAGGAAACATCCCTATTCCACTGGGTAATGGGATACAATGTCTTGCTATTAGACCATGTACAGGAAAAGGTGGGACTGAAAATTCCAAAAGGATTTTTAGCTTTTACTCCATTTAAAAGAAAAAAATTATCAAAATAATCAAGAAATAAACTTTTATCACTGCAAGAAGTACCATGTTAGATATCTTTTGACATCAGAAATGTGAACCAGAAACCTACCAGGCTTTTATTTGGCAGTAGCTGGCAGCTTAGGATGTGGTTCCAACTTTCAAGCTGGGATGTGGTATATACTAGAAAGAATGATGGATTTATTGTCAGAGAGCCTCATTATGAACCTTAGGATCTGCTAGTTACTACCTGTGTGATCTTGGGCAAGTTACTTAAAACTTTCTGAGCCTCAATAAGAAGGTTGGACTTGATGACCTGGAAAGTATTTTTCCAGATCCAAATCTGTGATCCTTTTCAGAAAAAAGCTTGGCCTTTGGGTAGCTACAACCACCAGATAAATGATGAATGATTAGGCTGCATTTACTTACAGCATGACCACCCTAAAACACCCAAGTGAAATGGAAAAGTTTTTCAGCAGTTACATAGAAATTCTAAAACAGATACATACATTCTATATAAAAATGTATGTGTATATATGTATAATATACATTTGTTTTTATATATGTATATTAAAAATGTGTGTATGTGTGAGAGACACACACATTCCATATATTACCCTTTTTCTCTCCACAAATTATACCTACACACTAGCAAGAGGAAAATGTTATTTGTAATGATGTTACTTTAAAAAATTACTCCACTTAAGTCATATACGAGGTGTTTCAATATTTCAAGGTTCCACGATCTGCAGGTAGGTATAGGTATTTCTTTGACAACTTCAGATCACTATTCTTCTTTGTCTTGTTATCTGTATTGTACCCACACTATAGATACACATTATCTTCTCCAGGTAGACTGTAAGCACTTCAAGAGTAGGGGCTTTGGCCACCTCCAGAGAAAGAACTAATGAAATCTGAATGCAGAGCCATGTATACTTTTAAAAATTTAATTTTTCTTGGGGTCTTTTGGGGGTCTCTGGTTTTTTTTGCAACATGGTTAATATGGAAATATGTTTTGGATGACTGTACAAGTACAATCTATATCAAATCGCCTCACCTCAAGAAGGGGTGTGATGACGAGAATGTGGAATTCAAAATTTTTTTAAATGTTAAAAATAATTTTTACATGTAATTGAAAAAACATTAGGAAAAAAAGTAGGGGCGCCTAGGTGGCACAGAAAGTAAGAGCGCCAGCCTGGAGTCGGGAGGACCAGGGATCAGTTCCGGCCTCAGAAAATGAGCACCCACATATAAATAAACAACTAGCTGTGTAACCGTGAGCAAGTTACTTAACCCCAATTGCTTTAAAAAAGAAAAGAAAAGTAGTGGCTTTTCACTTTTGTCTTTGTATCTCCAGTACCTAACACAGTGCCTGGTCCCAACCTCTGTTTCCTGCTTTGATGGAAATGCAATGAGTTTACATTTTAATGGAGATTTTACACACACACACACACACACACACACACACACACACACACACACACATGCGTGTGCATAAATTGTACACTGCATACAAAAGAATCTAATAAATACATACACACACAGAATAATTAAGGGTAATTTAAGATGGAAGGCATTAGCGGTTGAGGGAATCAGGAAAGACTTCTGGAAGCTCAGCTAATTGAAACATTCATGAAAGAATGATAAAGCTTGAGTTAAAATATTTTAATGGAAGAGATGATTCTACATGGTAGAAGAGGGGAGTGCATTCCACACATGGAAGATAGCCAGTAAAAAGCAAAAGAAGTTGGAGATGGTGTCTCACAAAGGAGGAAGAGATAATGCCCACTTCTGTCTGTTATTTGCTTTCCTAAGAGCCTATACAGTAGGTACTTAAATACCTGGCTGATTGTTTAAGAAATGCTAGTTGGTTGATTGCCTCAGTGGACAGCATTCAAGACTCCAAAATTTATTACAGGAGGGCTACCTCCTAATGAAGGGGTTCTCTGAA
Source organism: Gymnobelideus leadbeateri (assembly GCA_011680675.1). Classification (NCBI taxonomy): domain Eukaryota; kingdom Metazoa; phylum Chordata; class Mammalia; order Diprotodontia; family Petauridae; genus Gymnobelideus; species Gymnobelideus leadbeateri. The sequence continues at coordinate 18,870 of WOXC01006016.1, forward strand.
TTTAGCTATGTTCATCCTCACATGAAGACACATAGTCTAGTGTTGGGCCCATATTCAAAATGCTTTCAACTTAATAGTAGAGAAGCAGCTTTTCAAAACTCAGAGCCACCTACACACCACGGCTTTGGAGAAGGCCTTAAGTTAGAGAAGGACATTTTTGTTGTTTGTCCTTTGTTCTTTTTTTTTTCATTCTATATTTTTTTTAAACAAATGCTTTATTAACTTCTGTTTTACATCATTCATTTCCGTCAGCTTTTGAGTTACAATTGTTTTCCCCCCTGTCTTTCCCCTACCCACCCTCCCAGAACAGCAGTCCCACAAGATATCGCTTCCTCCAATCTGCTCTCTTCCTTATCTTCTCCCATACTCCCTTCAACTTTTCCATTAGAGGAAGGTGAATCTTTGTGTCCCAATACCTGCACATCTTATCTCCCAATTGCAAGCAAAAGAGTATTAATAATAGTATTTATATATATTTGAAACATTTAATTTTAAGACCTCGAATTTCAGATCCATTTCCTTCCTCCCTTGTCACCCATTCCCTCTGGGGAGATAAGTAATTCAGTATGTGTTTTACATGTCTAGCTATGCAAAGCATTACCACAGTAGATATATTGTACAAGGCTGCTTATAATTCCCTCCCACTCATCCCACCCCCTACCTGGTCCATTCCCTATTTGATCCTGTCCCTCTTCTATAGTAGGTACTTCCAACCTCCCCTCCCCCCAAAGATGCCCTCCCATCCATCATCCCTCCTCTCATTCCCCTTCCCCCTATTCTGCTGCAGGTTGAGATATCCCATTTAGTATGTATGTCATTCTCTCCCTGAACCAAATTCAATGAGAATGTGGTTTTGCCTTTTTGCCTTCCTATTCTTCCCCTCCCTTGCAGCCACTTCCCCTTGCTTCTTCTACATGAGATAGTTTACCCTACCCAGTATCTCCCCATCTCCTCTTGCCATTTTCCTCTCTCACCTCATAATTTCACCCCTTGAGTATCCTCCCTTCCCAACTAATTCACCCTATGCCCTCTATCCATATATAACTGTAACCATATACACACACATTCACATATGTATTCATATGACCACACACCTTTCTTCCATTATTTTCATAGTGAGAAAGATATCATCAGTCACAGTTATTGTTTTTCCATATAGGAATGTAAATAGTTCAACTTTGATAAGTTCCTTTTGATTTCTTTTCCCTGATTACCTTCTCAGGCATCTCTTGCTTCTTGTGTCTGGATGTCAAATTTTCTATTCAATTCTGGTTTTTTCCTCAAGAATGCTTGAAAGTCCTCTATTCCACTGAATGACCATATTTTCCCCTGAAACAAAATACTCAGTTTTGCTGGGTAGGTGACCCTTGGGTTCATTCCCAGCTCTTTTGCCCTCTGGAATATCATATTCCATGCCCTTCGATCCCTCAGTGTAGAAGCTGCCAGGTCCTGGGCTATTCTGATTGTGTTTCCACAATATTGAAATTGTTTCTTCCTGGCTGCTTGTAGTATTTTCTCCTTGATCTGGGGTTCTGGAACCTGGCTATAATATTCCTGGGAGTTTTCTTTTTGGGATCTTTTTCAGGAGGTGATCTGTGGATTCTTTCAACCTCTATTTTGCCCTCTGGATCTAAAACATCAGGGCAATTTTCCTTGAGAATTTCTTGAAGGGTGATTTCTAGGTTCTTTCTTTGATCATGGCTTTCAGGTAGTCCAATAATTTTTAAATTGTCTCTCCTGGATCTATTTTCCAGGTCAGTGGTTTTTCCCATGAGATATTTCACATTGCCTTCTAATCTTTCATTTGTTTGGATCTGCTTAACAGCATCTTGATTTCTCATAAAGTCATTAGTTTCCATTTGCTCCAGTCTAACTCTGAAGGAATGAATCTCCTCAGTGAACTTTTGAGATTCTTTTTCCATCTGGCAAATTTGACTTTTTAAGGCATTCTTCTCCTCATTGCCCTTTTGGGCCTCCTTTGCCATTTGAGTTGGTCTATTTTTTAAGGTGTTGTTTTCCTCAGTCAGGCTGCTGACCCTCATTTCATACTTTTCCTGCATCCTTCTCATTTCTCTTTCCAATTTTTCCTCCACTTCTCTTATTTGATTTTTTAAAGTCCTTCTTATGGTCCTCTATGGCCTGTAACCCGCTCATGTTTTCCTTTGGGGCTTTTGGAGCAGGATTTCTGACCTCACAGTCCTCCTCCTGTTCTATGCTTCGATCCTCTTTGCCCCCAAAGTAGGAGTCTAAAGTTGCATTTTTCTGTTTAATTTGTTTCCTTTGCCTTGGCATGTTGCCACTTAATTCAATTAATTTTCTGCTAGTAGCCTGTTTTTTCCAATGATAATTCAAGCTTACAGGTCCTATAGGAAGAGGCAAGTCTAATTTTGAAAAGAACTCTCTTTCTAAACACCATGGTCATCCCAAATATTTCTGCATTTTCTGAGCAATTACATAATAAATGCTAATGGTTCACACTTCTATAGCACTTTTAAAGTTTGCAAAATGCTGTTCTCACAACCATTCCATGAGGTAGGTTTCCTAAATATTATTACTCCTATTTTAAAGATGAGGAAACTCAGGCAAAGAAAAGTTCAATGACTTGTCCAGTCACATAGGAAGTGCTAAAGAGTTAGAATTTTAATTCAAGCCTTATCATGTCAAAGAATATTCTTTCCATCAAAACACAGCCACTTCTCATGGTTAATGTTAATACCAAGTAGGGTCAAATATGGAAGGAACATTACTTGGCAAGACTGTTTATCCAGTCACATTTGTGTCATACATCTATATAGGGGCTAAAGGATGGTCAGCAAGAGAACCAAGAAGGAAGAACTGAAGGGAATCATTCATATGAGTCACAATTAGGCCCTACTAGGCACCCTAGTGACATATAATAGAGTAAAGATAAAATACCATTTAGCCTGATCAATAACTTGGGCATCACTTTTACCCCTCATTCTGTGTTATATCTCAAATCCAGTCAATTACCAAGACTTACTAATTCCATCTCTGCAAAAGCTCTCCCATCCTTTTTCCCCCCAAACTAACGTTGCTCAGAGATAAAGAAATTTAACATTTACTATCTTCTTTTTATTGAAACATTTTAATTTTATATCATGTTTTGTCCAAATATCCCTACCATATTTTCAAATATCCAAGAAAATCCTTCTTCCATCCTGTACCCAGTGAGACATATCTTATAACAAAGATTTTAAAAGAGAAGGGAAAAAACAGTTCAGCAAACTAACCATCATATCAGCTGTGGTGGACAACATATGCCATATTTCACACAAGCAGTTACCCATCTCTAAAAGTAACCATTTCTTACTGCCCATTACACAACTTTTTAAAAGCCAATTCACAATGAACGGATATCTAACAAAAGTATATTCAAAAAAGTAAATAGCTAAACCCTGTTTAAATAAAGAAATTTGGCTATATCATCAGCCTGATCTGAGTCATATTGGGAAATGGGCAGGATCGATACTTGATGAAGCAGAAAGTAATCTAAACCCAACCTTCCACCCTACCCTGCACCCATCCCTCAAAGTCACTGCACTTTCATGACTTAAGATGTTTCAGGTAGACTTTTGATTTCCTTTGTTTTATCCCTCAGCTCCCTAGCCTGCTTTCAGCCTGAAGTAATAATGCACATTAGTCAAGGCCAGTGCTAAGCAAATGAGGAGATTGTCTACCTGCCAACCAAACTTTTCCAAACAAAGCTTCTTACTTCTTAAAACCTATAAACTTTAGATGACTGACTTGTTCTTTTCTTCTCTGCATCTTGTTTGTCCCCCTAGCTTGTTCTTTAGGATCATAGTTTGCTAGGGTTGACATTTCATGCGACCCCTAATTTATATATACTGGGGATATCAATAGCAGGGAGGAGAAATGGTGTTGTCCATTAATCACAAAGCTAATAAATGTAAGATGTGGTATCTGAACCTAGGCATTTCTCACTCTAGCATTCTCACCACTATACCAGGATTGATTCTAATTGTAAGTCTAAAATAATCTATAAAGCCTTTTGAAGCAAAGCAAAACTATCTGCTATTGGAAACCAATTAACGAAGCCCACAAGAGGCTCTACTCCTTTTTCAATTTTTCTCCTGCTCAAAGAATAAGAAAAACAATGAACAAGGAAACCTCATTTTTTTTTTCAATAAATGTGTCAGGAATAGTAAATCAAAGTTCATAAGTTGAGATATATTAGAATACTATCAGAGGAACTCTAATTTAAAGAAGCCCAATGAAAAAGAAAAAAATCATTATTTAGGGCTAAAAGGAGTTTTAGAAATCTAAAGTCATCTAAAGCAAAGTAATTTCCTCTTAAAGTCAGTCAGTAATCAACTGGGCAGCTAGATTTAAATTTCAATTCCTCTAATTAATTACCTTTGTGATGTTAACAGGTCACTGAACCTCTCTGGGATTCGGTTTCTTTATTCTAAAAATGAAGAGTTGGCATCAGATTGATAGAAAAAGACAAAAACCAAAAACGGTGACTTTTGAAGGGGTTAAGGGAGGACAGGAATACAAAAGTATTGTTGGTGAAGTTGTAAAGTGGTCCAACCATTGTGAAAGTAATTTGGAAAGAGACTTCAAAAAACCATCAAGCCATGTATACACCCTTGCACCTAGAGCTACAATAAGCTACAACTACTAGGAATATATCCCAAAAACATCAAAGAAAGAGAGAAAAGACCTATATATACAAAAATATTTACTGCAGCACTTTTTGTCTTATCAAAGAACTGGAAACAGAATAGGTGTCAAATATGGGGAAAGGCTGATTAAATCATGATATATGGATGTCTTGGAATACTGTTTTCATCATAAGAAATTATGAAAAGGATAAATTCAGAGACTTTTGAGAACTGCTGCAGATTTAAAAGAGCAGAACTAGAACTAGAAGAACTAGTTATAGAATGATCACATTATAAATGAAAACAACTTTGGAAGATTTAAGAATTCTGGTTAATGTAATAAAGAATTATAACATGTAATGTAATAAACAATTTACTCCAAAAGAATGATGATGTAGCTAGCATCTTTTCTACCTCCCTTGATAGAGAAATGATGGACTAGGAGGAGAATGGGGGATGGGAGGTAGTGAAAGTAATACCAAAAAAAAATGTCAACGAATATTTAAAAATGCACAGAAGCAAAAGGAAGTTCAGAAGGGGACAGAAAGAAGTAAGGCAATGTTGGTATTACCAAGATAAATTTAACATTTTTTTTTAAACCCAAGATACATGTAATAGATTCTAAGTTCCCTACAAGAACCCTTTTCTGAAAAACCTAGCCGTGTAACCTTGGGCAAGTTACTTAACCCCAATTGCCCTAAAGGGGCGGCTAGGTGGCGCAGTGAGTAAGAGCGCCGGCCTCGGAGTTTGGATGACCCGAGATCAGATCCGGCCTCAGAAAATGAGCACCCACGCATAAATAATGACTAGCCGTGTAACCTTGAGCAAGTTACTTAACCCCAATTGCTTTAAAAAAAAAAAAAAAAAAAAAGAACCCTTTTCTGGATTTGGAAAAGAGGATGTACACATCAGTTGATGATTTTCTAATTCATAATAAATATTTTAATAAATGACAGGTTGGACTCAATGACTAAAGGGGTTCTGCCAATTCTAATCATATCATTGCATAATCTTTACCCCTTCCCCAATGATATCTTTGGATGACAGCACAGTGGAATTTATTGTGGGAAGGCTCCTCAGAGATATAGTTCAACTCCCTCACTTTACAAATTCAAAAAAAGAGCCATGATCATGGCCTTGGTAACCCAGTTCAAAGTAACCAAGCATCCTGCTCCAGACAACATACAAGAAGCAAGGCTCCCTTACTCTCAGGAAAAGTAAAATGAATAGAGCCAGTCCTCTTTTTTTAATCTGCCTTACAAACACTGTATGTACCAGGGAAGGTGGCTATGGTATCTGATTGGTCAGGATTACCTTGCTGATCAATTATGATGTAAGAGGAAATGGTATTTTATCAGCTGAGAAGCCCGTAGGCAGCTTCATTCAATCCCTGGGCAGGTACACTCTTAACATTCTGAGGTCAACCATTTATAGAAATCCAAGATGGCCCATAAGATTTCTTCATTGTTTTAAGTTTCTTGTATCCTGTTGATTAAGTTGTGCAGCAGCAGGAAAGGAAAACTGATTGGCATATTCATGAAAGAATGAGTTTCCTTTTCCTGCCAAACACAGAATGGTTCTAAGAGTTAAATGGAGGAAGGAGAGGAGGGGAAGAACTCTGAACAGAGAGATTCCACTGGGAGAGAGTCAAACATTTAGTGGACCAACTTTAATAATAACAGCAGGGCCAAACTGTTTAAAAGGACATGAAATACAACCAAGGAACCCATCAACAACTTTATTAAATTCAGGCCCCATGACCAACTGCAGCAAAAGAGTACACACAGTTTGAGAGAAGATATTTCTGGCCTGATCCACCCTGCCTGGGAGTCTTTACCATTCTTCCCACGGGTGACCCTCTCTAAACCACTGCTGGTCCATCCTCCCACCACAATCCCCTGCCAAAAAAAAAAAAAGAAAGAAAAACTTTTATTTTTTTCCTATTACTTACACACACACACACACACACACACACACACACACACACACACACACACAACTTGAAGATTTTATTCTGATCTCTACTGATGTGGTAAGTCTTTGACTTTTCTAGGTTTACTTAAACCTACCACCCTTCCGGTTCCCTAGACACCTTCATTACATGCTGCCTCACTTTCCACTTCTTAATCTGGGAAAAACATTTAACACTACTATATCTCTGGAAAGAATGGGTAAGTCAACTGTTCTATTACTCTATCATGTCTTCCTCTTTCTTACCTGGTAACCATTGCCTTGTTTGTATTTGTATCCCAGCACTCAGCACACTGTTTGGTAAGTGCTGAATAAAAGCATTCATTCATTCATGGCCTATATGCATTTTGTGAAAAAAATTAGGAAATTTTTAGAAGACTTCAAAAAAGGAGGAAAGCTAAGAGCAACTGGGCATGGGGCACCCAAAAAGGAGGCAATATGGGTGAGGGTATCAAACAGTACAGATAAGCAGGAAGGAGGGAAGGATATCAGAATTTCAGATCCTAAAGAAAACGTTCTTCATTCTTTTCCCTTTCTCAGTTTCTTTATTCTCCTATCCTGCAAACAACAATTTTGTTGTTTGCAATGGGGTTTATAGACAGCCATTAAAAGCAACAAAGTTATAGTAAGAGCTCATTTCTAAAGCACTTTTCCCCATCAACATCATCCTCCTCCTCCTCCCTAGTATCTACTAATTTTATATATTATCTCACTTGATTTTCACAACTCCCTGAGATGGGTGCTATTATTTATACTTATTTTACAGATGAGGAAATTGAGGCTGAGATAAATGTAATTTGACATCAGTTTAAATGAAATGTAGTTCAAATTTAGAGTCACAAAGCTTAAAAGCTAAACCAGACATGTCCCCAATTCACCATCCTCACTTTTTTTTGAAACTAGTTACACCCACGCATACCCATAACCACAAATAAAATACACATTACTATTGCCCTAACAGATTGTTCTAATCATGGAATTGTTGTTGTTTGGGATGCTGGAAACACCAAAATGTAAGGGGACAGGGCAAATCTGCCTGGAATGAATTCAATCACTAAAGCCTTCTTTCAGACAAAGTAGCAAGATTAATTATAGAGCCAAGAGGAGTGGGCAGAGATTCCTAATGCATCTGTGAATTTGTTGAGTAGGGGACTAATACTTAACATACAAAAAAGGGGGAAAGGGTCAGTGAAAAAGATCTTGCCGAAATTAAGGAGTGGCAAGTAGCCTGGAGTGGGACAGGTACAGGCAATGAAAGGAGTTAAATGGTCAGAGAACCACAGGCAAAGGGCTCTTAAAAGGATAATTGAGTATCTAGGTGGGTTGGGATGGACCAGAAGCCTCCAGAGATGGCAGGGGCTGGCTTCTTTCAAAGACATGGTCTTTTCCTTTTAGGGGTCCAGATCTGATCACCCCATCAGATTTAAGAGGTTTAGATTAGGATGGGAACTCAGATCATCTACTATGAGGCCCTAATTTTACACATGAGGAAACTGAGGCCCAGAAAGGCAAAAGGTTTGTCCTAACTCACAAAGGAAAATAATGGTAAAGCTGGTCCCCTCATCTCCTAACTCACAGAATTATATGGATCATCTAGTCCAAATCTTTCATTTTATAGATATGGAAATTGAGGGTCAGGCAAAAGCAGAATTAGAATCCTGGTCCTCTGACTTCCAAATCTTTCTTATGAACAATAGTGATACCCCAATTATTCTATTTAACACAAAATATTCTCTTGTACACATGAAGATACCTCCATTGCCCCAGTACTTCTGGAGTAGTGGGGAAAGATTAATGCTGCATCATCAGAGCTTATCTTCCGGATTCCTGTTCTTGGCCCATATCATATATGTATGACTCAGCCACGGGTTAAAGTCCAGCTAGCTAGCACATGAGGTGTTTAAGCCTTGAGTCTATGTTTGAAAACCATGTTTTTGACTAAGTACGTCTTTTTCTAGGTTGTAAGCAGGAGCTTCCTGAGACTCTGAGCCTACCTCTGCCACTAACTTCCTTTGTGACCTTGGTCATGATGTTTTGTTTTGAATAGGGAAGTTTTTATGTTTCACAGGATGAGGAGCCAGGAGCAATATATATGAGGTTAAAAGATGAAAATAATTACCATAAACACTCATTTTTGTGGGAAGTTTAAAAATCAAACTCATTATTAAAAGCGAATAAACAACCTTCCTAATATCAGACCATGTCACTCCCCAGTCAAAAACCTTCCATAGTTCCCTACTAACTATAAGACTGAATAAGAATTTATAAAGCACCAACTATGTGCTAGCACTGTGTTAGGAACTTTACAAATTATTCCATTTGATCATCATAACCCTGTGAGAGAAAATAAAATCAACTTAATGTGGTATTCAAGGCCCCCTGATTTTTTTGTTAAAAAAAAAAATCCACATAAGCCTCTGATCATAACCCACTTTCTCCTCAACCCCTTGCAATGTGGTTTCTGCTTCCAACTAATCTAATTAAATTTCTCTCCTCTAAAATTAACAAAGACTTCCTAATTGCCAAATAGACTATTTTATTTCTTATCATCTTTGAAATCTCTGAAGCAACTGACAGTGTTTAAAATCCCCTCCAACTGAATGCCCTTTGTTTCTTTTGTTTCAGTAACACCCCAAATTAACTGTTTTCATCTTGTGCCTGTTGTCTTTGCTGTCTCCTCAATGCTTTGGGAATAAGGATGTGTGTGGGGGGGGGCGGGGCGGTGCACACACGTAACCTACGTAAACTCCTTCCCTGACTCTTTTGTATCTTTTTCCCCTTTGTAAAGCCATTCACTCCCACAGTTTAAACAACTGCCTCTACTCAGAGAGATAATTCACAATTTAAAATCTGCATCCCTGACTTCTTTTCTGATCTAACAGACCCATATAGGATTCTATGATCTCTAGTAACCTATAGGACATCTCCTCCTATATATTCAACTGAAACCCAAGATTCAATGTATTTTTTTTTTTTGCTTTTTTTGGGAGGGCAGGATAAATTCTATCTCCAGAACAGATCTTATTTATCAGCAGCCTAGTCTGACATGACCAACCTTGATAATACCATTCTGCTTCTAAATGATGTCCGTTTCTCTTTTAGATATTCACAAGTCAATATTCCAAGTACAAAAATCAGAATTAGCATTTCTTAAATGCCTATGTGCAAAGCACTAAGAACAAAATAAACAAAAATACAGTCCCTTTTCACAGGAGCTCGGCCTAACAGAGGAGAAAACATGCAAACTACTACATACAAGTAAGACATAGGCAGGATATGGGGGCAGTTAGGGTAACAGTGAAAAAAAACAAACACCCTGGAGTCCGGACGACCTGAGGTTCAAATCCAGCCTCAGACACTTGACACCTAACTAGCTGTGTGACCTCAGGCAAGTCATTTAACCCCAACTGCCCTGCCTTCCCCCCATCAAAAAAAAAAAAAAAACCAACCGTGATATAGGCAGGATAAATTAGGGGTGGTCTCAGAGAAAAGCACTGAAGTTAAGGAGGACTGGGAAAGCCATCTTGCAGAATGCTTGTGAACAAAGAACAAGGAAAAGACACTGGAATACATGTGAAACTTGGTGGTGATCAGCAATTAATCATAAATAGGGAATCATAAGTAGGGAATAAAGAAAAACCATCTTCTTGCTTAAGGGGTATGTATGCCACTATGATGGTGGAGAGGGTTTTCTCTGTGAATAGTGAGATTCTCCAGAAACTTCTGCAAATGACATTGTCTTGGCTGCTTCAAACACCATGGAATCCTCCAAAAACAGATACAAAACCACTCAAGAGTCTAGCCTCACCATTCACACTGAGGAGAGACCTAGCTGATGAAGAATGATTAAAGCTCATGACAGCCTAGTCCACTCCTGTCTTTCCACCTGTCATATAATTACATCCTTCATGAACTCAATGGTCCATGCATACCAGCTTACGAGTTATACCACACTCATGAAGTGTGACTTTTCTTCTTCCATCTCGAAACCTATGCAATGGTTGTACCCCATGCCAGGAATACTCTTCCTCTTTTCCTCTACCCCATGGATACCTTCTTAGACAAATTCAAATATTGCCTTCTATAGATCTTTCCTCATCCTCCCAGGTGCTATACTTTCTCCCTTAAAGTTATCTTTCATCTCCTTCCATATGTCTTGCCTTATATTTATTCATATACCCATTATCTACCCTGTTCAAATGTAAACTCCTTGAGAGCAAGAATCTTTTTTTTAAAAAAAGCTTTTTCTTAGCAATTCCAACACTCAGGACAGTGCTTGGCACATAGTAAGCACTTAATAAGTGATTATTAATTAATTGATGACATTTACCTAGATATAAAACTTGTGGGATTTGTCCCTCAGTATGTATATCTAAGACAGATGGGACAGATGGACAAGCTGGACCTAAAATTCTACAGGAAGGAAGGAAAGAGGGTTTATATTGCCTTGCCAAGCTGTTTTCCATTAAACAGAATCTCAGTTAAAATAATAGTACTTTGTCCCCCCACCCCCCATTACATGTAAAAACCATTATTAACATTCATTGGGTTTTTTAAAAAAGTTTCAAATTCTATCCCTGCCTTCTTCCCCTCCCCATTCCTTAAGATGGCATGCAATCTGACAGAAGTTATACATATACAGTCATATAAAACATTTCCATATTAGTCATTGTGTGCAAGAGGAAAGGAAGTGGAGGGAAGAGAGAGAAGGGAAGGGACGGGTAGAGGGGTACACCTTGGGTGTGAGCAGTCTGCAACATATAACCAATAAGATACCTCAAAGAAAAGAGGAACAAAAACACTACCAAGCAAACTTATGATAAGGGAAAAGTAATCAAAAACAAATGTATAACAAGAAAAGATGAGCTGATCATGGGTGGAGGACAGGGGATGACAAATGCAAAGCCATAGTATTCCACAGCCCCTCTCTAAATGTCAGGGGTATATTGAAGAAGGAAAGACAGAGACAAGAGCCACAGGATAAAGAGATACAGATGGATTTCGATTGGCCATCAATGATGGAAACTTTCAACTTAATGAGACCACAGAGTCATTTTAGCATTGTAATATCATTTTTGTAATGCCATTTTTGGGCTAATTTGGTGGATACAAGGTCAAATCTCTATTATGTTTTAATTTGCATTTCTCTTGCTGATCTACAGTCTTTTCCCATACAAGTTACTGAAAGTTTGCAATTCTTTCATAAACTGTTTCTATTCTTTAACTCCTTCACATTCACTTAGAATGGAAGAAGAAAATTAGTTTCAATCACACATAAAGGGAATGGCAGGAATGAAAGAAAATGCAGTATCATGCCATTGATACTTCTGCCCATGAGTAAGCCTCTTCATCTATGAGGGTCTCCTCATCTATAAAATGTGGATATAACATAAAATATGGATATGATATATATAATAATACTGATAGAATCAAACTTATCATATCTGTCTCATAGGGCTGTTTTAAAGAAATTATTTTTATACTATAAAGCACCAGAGAAATGTTTATTGTTTCTGTTGTTATTATTAAGTATTAGAAAGTCACTGTATCTATGAATACAATGGCAGTCAATTCCTATCAGGACAAATTGGTGCCTTCTCCACAATCTATCCTCTTAAAGCTACCTAAAGCAAAGAAAGAGTACCTGACTTGCCCAGAGTCACAGTCAATATATGTCAGGGCAGGAACTGAACTCAGATTTTCCTGGCTCAAAGGTCTGCTACAAAGAGGGATTAAGTAAAAAGCTCTAAAGTATTCCTCAGCTTTGTTGGAAGAGCTATGTGAGGCTGGATGTGACCTTGGAAATTATCTGATCAAAATCACTTTACAGGCAAAGAAACTAAGGCCAAATAACTAAGGAAAAATAACTTGCCCGTGTCGGATTCCTTAAGTGCTCCCTTTCCTACACGTCAAATAATTAAATTAGTAGGATGTGTTCAATGCCACCCTCCCAAAAAATCCTATGAATTACACCTTCAGGTTGTAGTCTCAACAGAATCCGAGAAAAGGAGGTGTACCCTTCAGTCCTGTGGTATGTAGGGCAATGCAAGACTTAAAAGGAGGTGGGGAGAACCGTCTGGTGGGACTGTCAGACAGCAAAAATTAATAGATGCATGTCAATGGCTTACATTGTGGCTGGTTTTCTAGGCAGAAACTCAGCGAAACGCCAGAGGCCTGACGTCTCTCAGAGGGAACTATCATGACCCAATTAAACATTGCATGGCTTATTAGACATGCTATTTCCTTTCTGTCTGATTTATTTAATGATGCTTTTTAGATTTCTGGGTTCCAAAGAGTTATTTTCTTTTTTGTCTAGTCACAGACTTGGAAATGAGAAGCAAACAGGAATAGGCAGAGTCTAAAATTCCCAGATGGAACTATCGATGCCGGAAATGCTAATTAACTGATGATTACAGCTGTTTTCAAAGATTTTCAACATCTAAACTCTCTTTTCTTCCCTGGACAACCAGAAAAATAAGTTCATTATGGTTCAACAAAAGCTTTTTAAAACTTCTGATAGTGCTTAAGAGTTCATTAAAAGAATTTCATAATATCAAAGGAACAAGAGGCAGATGAGACCTTAGAGATAATCTATTAGGCCCCAACATTTCAAAAATGAGGCCCAAAGAGGAAAAGTGATTATCAACATCATACAGTAGTAAATAGCAGAGGTAGAATTCGAACAGATCCCCCAACCCCAAACGCAGTGTACTTTCCCTTACAACCAAGATACAAATCAGGATCTATAGAATAACATTTAAACTAACAATAAGAGGAAAAACTGAAGCCTACCTTTCCTATACCTCAGAGAAGATCTTGATCATGGCTACATAATGCTCTGATACCTCATAATTAACTCACCACCCCTCCATTCTCACTGTCTATGCCCCATAGCTCTTCTTCGTTTTGTGGCTAAACTCTCTGAGAAAGCTGTCTACAACAGGTGCTTCCACTTCCTGTCCCTATTTTAAGGCTCTGCAGTCTAGCATCTGACTTCTTCAACCAAATGAAACTCCCAATAAAGGCTGGTTTTCACTCTGCAATGTATATTCAATCCTAAATCACCAATGCCCTCTCAATTACTAAATTGCCTTTTTCAACCTTCATCCTTCTGGACCTCTGCGTCTTTTGATGCTGCTGATAAACCTCCTCTCTCCAGGTTTTCTTGACAATATTCTACCCCAGTATTATTGTAATTCCCCCATCCCCACTTGTCTCTTATTGCTATTGGGGGCAGGGGAGGAGAATGAGGAGGAGGACAAGGAAGATGCCAGGCAACTGAAAAATCTTTCACTGCAACAGGGGAAAATTAGTTTGATGCTGGTGCAACCTATATCTATTCACAAAATAACTGGTGAATAACACAAAATAGCATTTTTTACACATTCTACTACAAGAGGCTACACGAAATGGTTCATTTAAGGACTTTTATAAACTTTAAGACGCTAAATAAATTTCAATTATTCATACAGAAAGGGCTGATCTATGAGAGAACTGAAAATAACCTTGTAGAGTATGATTTCGAATGCAGAATGATACCTGGACCCTTTCAACCTCTACCTACCTATCCACCCACCTTCCATATGAAAAAATGTCTTTTCTATCTTCAGATATCTGGATTCCTGCAGAAGTTTACAGTTCCACAATTCAAGATGAAGCTCAAAATATGAAAGCCCTTAGAAAACAATTCATCCTAAGGTATAAAGGACTCACACAACCCACTTACCACCAACCAACAAATAGTTATTGAAGGAACTAAGGAACTAGGAGAAATTCCAAAGTTTTAAGCTAAACCAAGGAATAATGAAAGCAGTTTTTGGCTGGGGTAGAGAGAAGAGCAAGAAGAATACCAACTTCCTGAAAGACAGAGAAGGAAAGATAAAAACTAGTATTTTATACAGAATTTACTATGTGCTAGGCATTCTGGTGAGCACTTTACCCATTTAATCCTCACCTTGAGAGAGAGGTAGGATTAAAACCTCCTTTTTACAGTTGAGGAAACTGAGGTAAAAGGAGGTTAGGCTACTTGCCCAGAGTCACACAGCTAGTATGTGTCTGAGGCCATGTTTTAACTCAGGTCTTACGGACTCCAGGCCTTAAACTTGAGGCACAGAACTCTGTCCACTGCACCACCTACCTACCTAAATGAGTATGTATACCATCTACCTTATATGAGTAGGGTAAAGTAAGGCATTGCTAGAGGTGGTCATTTGCCAAATTCAGTTTTACCTAAAGGTGGCCCAAACTTTCACACTCACTCACTAATTGACTGTCTCTGTGTCTGTTTCTCTTTCTCTCTTGTACCCTTGTATGTGTACGCAGAAATAGACTTAATTCACTGAGCACAACATTATTTTTTCAAATATTTGGCAAAGAGGAAAAGGAATATATTAGGAGAACAAAAGCTGACTCTGTCAAGTTGCTTCCCCTGGAATCAAGTTTTCTCAGCTACGAAGTAAGTGGATTAGACTAGACAAAGTCTAAGGTCACTTTCAGCTCTAATACTTTAGGGCTTCTCATTAAATAATTTGTGTTTTTAATAATCTCTCCCTCCCTTACTCAGTCTCTTCCTGCCTTCCTGCTCATTCATTCATTCATGCATATATTCATTCATTTATTGGGTTTCGACCTGTAACCTCATGAAGATACAGTACTTTGGGGGTAAGGAAACCAACAATGCTGACTGAACTAATTTGTTACTTAAAATTTTACAGTTACCCATGCTAACAGGTACTATGTATCAGATGCTGGACTTGAACTCAGGTTTTCCTTGCCCTGAGTCAGCTCTTTTTCCACTATGTCTTGCTAGATGTATATTTCACATATACATGCATGTGTATGTATATATTCTCATGTGGGTGGGAGAAACAAGTATTCAAGGGTAGAAAGTAAGATTACTCAGGGCAGATGTTTTGTAGGTTTTAAAGTCAGATTTTCAAGGTGATAAAGAGGTTAAGGAATAAGAACATTGTAAGGAAAAATGGACCAGAGACAAGAGTTTTGCCTTAGTATATCAGTTTGGCAGGTTTATCTTGCTACAGGACATGAACCCTGCTGAGAAGTAATAAAAATGAAACCAGAGAAACAGAAACTGAAAGAAGAGTAGCTCACTAACGATGCCAACAAAGGCCATGTTTCCCCTTCCATGATCTCAAAGGGTCAAGAAATGAAAAAGGGTCTCTGAGAAAGCCCCAAAAGATAATTACACAATATACTATATATACTATTAATTTTATATTATATACTATTTAATTTTTCCTCAGTTACATGTAAACAACAATTTTTAACATTTGTTTTTAAAACTTTTGAGTTCCAAATTCTCCACTTCCTCCCTTCTCCATTCACCCTCATTGAGAAGGCAAGCAATTCCATCTAGGTTATGTATGTGTAGTCATGCAAAACATTCTGAAAGCAATTCTTACAAAGAATATTATCTGTTTCTCCTTTGTGATACAGCCTAGTCCACTTGGAAGCTCATTTCAATCTCTTAATCAAACCTCTATGTCACTCACTTCAGCAACAAAGGCAGAAACTAAAGAGTTTCACACATGACTCCAGGAACTCATTGATAAATGCTAAAGTTTGCTGTGCCACCAATTACAGTGAGGGGGTTTCAATGCAGAACAGCAAGCAGCTATGTGAGACTGCTATCAGTATGCAATCAGACAGGAAAGGCAAGGAGTGATATATTTATTGGAAAATCAGCATGTTGAGTCTCAAACTGAGAATATGCTTGGTTTTGGAAAACATTTTATAGGCCTTTAACATCAGGAAGTGAATTTCCCCAGTCACCTCTGCAGGAATTAAAATTAATTGAAGCTTTGTGAACGAGAGAGAAAACTCATCCTTGCACCGTTTGTAAACACGGGATTCTAGTTGCTAGAGAAGCTCATAGATACACAAGGTAGGTTTCTGCCTTTCTAAATAAAAGCTTTTATTCTAAGGCCTAAAATGACCATGCTGATGACCCAGGGCTCATTTAGGAATCTAAAGGAAGCATTCTAAGGTTTGCAAAACTCCTTCCTCACAATTCTGTGAGCTAATAAACACAATAATACTTTCCACCGTTTTATAGAGGGAACCAGCTCAGAGAGTCTTCCCCAAGGTCAATCAACAAATGAAGGAGCATTGATTAATCACGTATTATGTACTATGTACTGGGGATACAAAGAAAAAACTGGAAAAGTCCCTGTTTTCAAGGAGCTTATATTCTTTATTTTTTAAAAAAATTTAATTAATTAACTTTTATTTTTTGACATTTATTTCCATAAGCTTTTGAGTTTTCAATTTTTCCCCCTCCCTTTCCTCTCTGCTCCCCAAGATGGCTTGCAATCTGATATAAGCTCCACATACACATTCATATTAAACATTTTCACATCAGTTATAAAGAAGTATTAGAGGGCGGCTAGGTGGCGCAGTGAATAGAGCGCCAGCCCTGGAATCAGAAGGACCTGAGTTCGGAGCCGGCCTCAGACATTTAATTCCACACAAACAAAAACCTAGCCCTGTAACCTCGGGCAAGTTACTTAACCCCAATTGCCCTAAAGGGGCGGCTAGGTGGCGCAGTGAGTAAGAGTGCAGGCCTCGGAGTTGGGATGACCCGAGATCAGATCCGGCCTCAGAAAATGAGCACCCACGCATAAATAATGACTAGCCACGTAACCTTGAGCAAGTTACTTAACCCCAATTGCTTAAAAAAAAGTATTAGAAGTATTAGAACCAATGGGAGAAACCACGAGAAGAAATAAAACAAAGCAACAAAAGGAAAAAAAGAGATCATGTAGTCTGCTTCACTCTACATTCAGACTCCAGAGTTCTTTCTCAGGATGTGGACAGCATTTTCCATCATGAGTCTTCTGAAGTTGACTCAGATCATTGTGTTGCTGAGAAGAGCCTAGTTCTATGAAAGTTAGTCACTGCACCATGTGGCTGTTACTATGCAGTGTTCTCCTGGTTCTGCTCACTTCATTCACCATCAGTTCACATAAGTCTCTCCAGGTTTTCTGAAGTCTGTCTGCTCCTCATTTCTTATAGCACAGTAGTATTCCATTACATTCATATACCACAACTTGGTTCAGTCATTCTCCAATTGGTAGACATCACCTCAAGTTCCAATCCTTGGTCATCACAAAAAGAGCTGCTATAAATATTGTTGCACATGTGGGTCCTTTTCCCATTTGTATGATCTCTGAGTTACAGGCCTAGAAGTGGTATTGCTGGGTCAAAGGTTTTATAGCCCTTTGGGCATAGTTCCAAATTGCTCTCCAGAGCAGCTGGATCAGTGCATAACTCCACCAACAATGCATTAGTGTTCCAATTTTCTGACATCTTAGACATTTATCATTTTCCTGCTTTGTCATAATAACCAATGTGATAGGTGTGATGCATACCTCAAACTTGTTTTGCATTTTAAAAAAAAAAAAGTGATTTAGAGCACTTCTTTCATGTGACTAGAGATAGCTTTAATTTCTTCATCTGAAAACTGCCTGTTCATATCCTTTGACCATTTATCAGTTAGGGAATAACTTGTATTCTAATAAATCTGATTCAGTTCTCTATATATAGAGAGAGAGAAATGAGGCCTTTAACAGAGGCATTCACTGTAAAAATTTCCAGCTTTCTGCTTCCCTTCAAATCTTGGTTGCATTGGCTTTCTTTCCACAAAACCTTTTCAATTTAATGTAATGTAATCAAAATCATCCATTTTGCATTTCATAATGTTCTCTCTCTTGGTTGGTCATAAATTCTTCCCTTCTCCATAGATCTAACAAGTAAACTGTTCCTTGCTCTCATAGTTTGCTTACAATATCAGTCTTTATATATCTAAATCAGGTACCCATTTTGACTTTATCTTGGTATACGGTATAAGATATTGGTCTATATCTAGTTTCTGACATACTATTTTCCAGTTTCCCCAGCAGTTTTTGTTAAATAGTGAGTTCTTATCCCAGAAGTTGGAATCTTTGGATTTATCAAAAAGTACATTACTGGGGGGCGGATCCAAGATGGCGGAATAGAAACAGCTCGTCCTAGCCTCTCTGCCCCCAGATTCCCCCCAAACTATGTAAAAGGGGACTCTGAACAACTTCTGGAGCCCCAGCACCCACAGAACAACACAGAGAAGCTAACCTCCTGCTGAGGACAGCCCAGCAGCCCTGCAGGAAGGACCAGCGCAGAGGTCTGGGACCTGGCAGCGCGGAGCTGAGGCGAGCCCAGGTCCGCATGAGCCGAGGTTTTAGCCCCAGGGCGGCAGGGCCAGCAGCCGGCTGGAGGAACCCCAGAACACCAGGAGCTGTGGCAACTCCAGAATTATCAACATAGACATGCCTAGGACAAAGTAAGAGGTTAGTGTCCTATGAACTTTGGGACCTATATTTGGGGAATGCGTCAGCTCCCTCCCCTGGGGGCTAGAAGCCTCTGAGGAGACAAGCCATTTTGTAGTTTTCAGAGGCAGCTCCGGCTCCCGGCCTGCAAATTGTAGGGAGATCCAGCGATCAGTCTTGGGGGGTAATCGCTCTTGCTTTAACCTCCCTGGATCTGGATTGTGATCTAGGGTGGAAGTTGTGGGTGGGTTTACAGCTTGCCAGAAATGAAAGTTGCCCCCCACACGTTCGGGATGAAAATTTCTCTATCTGGCCTTAAAGCCATAGTGTGGCAACAAGCCCAAAAGTCAAGCAATGAAGTGGCAACATGCCAAGGCCAAGGAAACATAAAAATGCAACCCTAGAAAAGGACTGTGAGGTCAGAAGGCCTGCTCCAAAAGCCCCAGGGGAAAACATGAGCGGGTTGCAGGCCATAGAGGACCTTAAGAAGGACTTTAAAAATCAAATAAGAGAAGTGGAGGAAAAATTGGAAAGAGAAATGAGAAGGATGCAGGAAAAGTATGAAATGAGGATCAACAGCCTGACTGAGGAAAACAGCACCTTAAAAAATAGACTAACTCAAATGGCAAAGGAGGCCCAAAAGGGCAATGAGGAGAAGAATGCCTCAAAAAGCCGAATTTGCCAGATGGAAAAAGAATCTCAAAAGTTCACTGAGGAGATTCATTCCTTCAGAGTTAGACTGGAGCAAATGGAAGCTAATGACTTTATGAGAAATCAAGATGCTGTTAAGCAGATGCAAACAAATGAAAGATTAGAAGGCAATGTGAACTATCTCATGGGAAAACCACTGACCTGGAAAATAGTTCCAGGAGAGACAATTTAAAAATTATTGGACTACCTGAAAGCCATGATCAAAGAAAGAACCTAGAAATCACCCTTCAAGAAATTCTCAAGGAAAACTGCCCTGATGTTTTAGATCCAGAGGGCAAAATAGAGGCTGAAAGAATCCACCAATCACCTCCTGAAAAAGATCCCAAAAAGAAAACTCCCAGGAATATTATAGCCAGGTTCCAGAATCCCCAGATCAAGGAGAAAATACTACAAGCAGCCAGGAAGAAACAATTTCAATATTGTGGAAACACAATCAGAATAGCCCAGGACCTGGCAGCTTCTACACTGAGGGATCGAAGGGCATGGAATATGATATTCCAGAGGGCAAAAGAACTGGGAATGAACCCAAGGGTCACCTACCCAACAAAACTGAGTATTTTGTTTCAGGGGAAAATATGGTCAATCAGTGGAATAGAGGACTTTCAAGCATTCTTGAGGAAAAAACCAGAATTGAATAGAAAATCTGACATCCAGACACAAGAGGGAAGAGATGCCTGAGAAGGTAATCAGGGAAAAGAAATCAAAAGGAACTTATCAAAGTCGAACTATTTACATTCCTATATGGAAAAGCAATAACTGTGACTGATGATATCTTTCTCACTATGAAAATAATGGAAGAAGGGGGTGTGGTCATATGAACACATATGTGAATGTGTGTGTATATGGTTACAGTTATATATGGATAGAGGGCATAGGTTGAATTTGTTGGGAAGGGAGGATACTGAAGGGGTGAAATTATGAGGTGAGAGAGGAAAGTGGCAAGAGGAGATGGGGAGAGACAGGGTAGGGTAAACTATCCCATGTAGAAGAAGCAAGGGGAAGTGGTTGCAAAGGAGGGGGAGAATAAGGAAGGCTAAAAAGGCAAAACCACATTCACATTGAATTTGTTCAGGGAGAAAATGACATACATACTAAATGGGATATCTCAACCTGCAGCAGGATAGGGGGAAGGGGGATGAGAGGAGGGAGGATGGATGGGAGGGCATCCTTGGGGGAGGGGAGGTTGGAAGTACCCACTATAGAAGAGGGACAGGATCATGTAGGGAATGGACCAGGTGGGGGGTGGGATGAGTGTGAGGGAATTATAAGCAGCCTTGTACAATAGATCTACTATGATAATGTTTTGCATAGCTAGACATGTACAACATATACTGAATTACTTATATCCCAAGAAGGAATGGGTGACAAGGGAGGAAGGAAATGGATCTGAAATTCAAGGTCGTAACATTAAATGCTTCAAATATATATATAAATACTATTATTAATACTCTTTTGCCTATAATTGGGAGATAAGATGTGCAGGCATTGGGACACAAAGATCCATCTTCCTCTAATGGAAAATTCGATGGGGGTATGGGAGAAGGTATGGGAGAGAGCAGATTGGAGGAAGCGATATCTTGTGGGACTGCTATTCTGGGAGGTTGGGTAGGGGAATAATGAGGGGAAAATGATTGTAACTCAAAATCTGGCAGAAATGAATGATGTAAAACAGAAGTTAATAAAGCATTTGTTTAAAAAAAA
>WOXC01006017.1:0-58346 GCA_011680675.1 Gymnobelideus leadbeateri
AGACAGAATATATAGAGGGTAATCAGGATGTTAACAGTCTTCTAGATCACCCCACATGACTACCAGTTGAAGGAAATGGGGCTGCAGAGCCTGGAAACAATCAGGGGAGTCATTTGTTGTTGAGTCCTTTTCAATGAATGGATGGATGTTGCATAGACCAGTTTAAGTTTGAGGTAAGGAAAAACTTTTCTAAAAATCATATACATCAAACAAGTCAAATGATCTGATTTGGAAGAGAGTGGAATTCTCCTCACCAGAGAGTTTCAATCAAAGGCTGGACCATCCCTTATCAGGGATGTGTTAGGAGAGTCTTGCTCTGATAGTTTCCTCTAACTCTGAGATTTTGTGATGACAAATCATACATAAATGGGGTAACTACACAGTTAGGGAGGTTGGGTGACTTATCTAGAGTCACCTGGCTCATTAATTTCAGAGTTACCACTTGAGACTAGGTCTTCTTCACCCAAGATCACCATCACCCGTATAAGTTCATTTGTCCCAGTGTAAGACATGCTTTATTTCTTGTCCTCCATGGAATTTTCCATTTCATTAAGGATACAAGACAAATATATATATCAAAAAAGTGAGGTAGATAGTAAATTGCCATTATTTCCATTTTATAGATGAGGAAATCAAGGCCCCCAGAGTGGTTCCATGACTTGACTGAAGGCAGAATTAAAATCTGTCTTTTGACTTCTAGTCCAGTGCTTTATTCATGATCTCAAGCCTCCTCCTCAACCTCAGAAACATGGATGACTAGGAGAAGTGTCTACCTTCATAGTTGACATGCCTTCTCTTAACTGTCCTTCTTTTCTAGGGTGCCTTTTGGGGCTTGAATGTAGGACTCCTGATTGGACTGTCTCGAATGATTACAGAGTTTGTCTATGGAACAGGCAGCTGTATGGAGCCCAGCAACTGTCCCAGGATAATTTGTGGTGTTCATTACCTCTACTTTGCCATTATCCTCTTTGTAGCATGCGTCATCATAATTTTAACCGTCTCTATCTTGACAAAACCCATCCCAGATGTGCATGTAAGTATTATGTTTGTATGAGTCTTCCACTGAGAGTTGCCCTCTAGTTTCTTGTTTTGCTTCTACTCCACAAAGATCTGGGGAATCCGTAAGAAACCCACAATCTTACTGTCAATTCCCCAAGGAATTCCTAAACTTACTGTCAGATCCCTAAAGTTAAAGCATCAGCTTCCTGGTTTTGAAACTTGAGCTCCATTTAGAGTGTCAGTGGGTGACGTGATTGACCATGATCCTGGGCCCATCCATTTCTATTTGATTTTTAAAAATACATTTTATTTATATCTTTTATTTTACATTGTCTAAATCTTCCCCTATATTACTTCTCCTCTCCTCCCCGAGAGCCATTAAATATATCAAAGAGCTTTTTAAAGTGAAAAAGAAAGAGGAAGAAAGGGAAAAGTCAACCAAACAAATAAACACTTTGAAATACCTGAAAACATATGTAGTGTTGTGCTCCCATATATCTTACACTCCTGCAAAGGAGTAGGGGATGTCTTCCCATCTTTCTTCTTTGGGGCCAGGTTTGTTCTTTGTAATTTGGCAACATTTATTTTTGATCTATTCAGCTTTTAAGGTAATGGTCAGGCATGAATGATTTATGGCCTTAATCTTTGGAAGGAGCACCTACATAATGAGATCCCACAACTTTTGGAGATTTGGGGTAGTGCCCTTAACATACTCAGACTGATTCTTCACATTAGCTCAATTCAATTCACCAAATATTTATTAAATGCACCTGTATAAATTACTGTCCTAGTACTGGGGATGTAGAGGCAAAAAACTGAATAGCCCTTGTCCCCAGAGGGTTCACATTCTGTAGGGGATATACTATGTGCACATAACTCAGTAAATACAGGATGATTTCAGGAGATATAAGGCATTAACAAAACACCTAGGCTCTCCAGAACACTGTGAAGCTGATGGGACAGAGTCTCCCATCAAGCAATGCAGTCTTGACATGACTGAAAAAATTACATCACAGATTCAGCCCTTCCCAAAAATTGATTACAACTCTAGATCACTCAGGTATGGTACCAAGTGTTGGAGCAGGTCAATTAGGAGCCATAGAGGATAGAATTCTTGACTTGATGTCAGATATTGCCTCGCTATATGACCTTGGGGAAGTTCTTTCTTTGTTTATTTATCCATCCATCCATTTATCTATCTATCTATCCATCCATCCATTCATCCATCCATTCATTTATTGCTTTTTTTTTGAGGGGGGCAAGCAGGGCAATTGGGGTTAAGTGACTTGCCCAATTGGGGAAGTTATTTTTACCCTCAGTTTCTTCATCTGCAAAATCATTATAATAATGGCAGCTTCTTCCCAGGGTGGTTGTGAGGATCAAATGAAATAACCCATGTAGAGCATTTTGTAAACTTCCAAGTACTATATAAATACTGTTATTAACATTATCTC
Organism: Gymnobelideus leadbeateri; assembly: GCA_011680675.1. Classification (NCBI taxonomy): domain Eukaryota; kingdom Metazoa; phylum Chordata; class Mammalia; order Diprotodontia; family Petauridae; genus Gymnobelideus; species Gymnobelideus leadbeateri. The sequence continues at coordinate 2,454 of WOXC01006017.1, forward strand.
CAGGAAAAGGACAGTCAGGCACACTTTCTCTTTCCTGGATGCTTCCCTTCCAGTTAGCGTGCCAGAGAAGAGCCGCCACGGACACTTCAGGGAAATTTCCCTTGAGGAAGCCCAACTAATGTGATAGTGCCCTTCTCAAACCAGTAAGGTTTGCCCTGGTCTTATTTTTGCTGTGCAAAGAGAACAGATCGCTTAAAGGTAGAGGAATTGGCTGGTCTGTCTAGATGAGCATTCACTTTTGCATTGTGTTCCCAAGTTGCCCTTGTTCCACTGCCCCAGCTTTGTTATCTTTCTTCCCAGCCCCCAGCCTTTGAAGCATCCGAGTCCACTGTCTTCCCTATCCATGGTGCTGACCCCTTGTGGAACAAGAGGGTTAACATACTGAAAATATGAGAGACCACTAGCTTAGAGGGCTGCCAGTTCAGTATCCTGTTCAGGTTCAGTGTTCAGGTTCAGTGTCCAGGTTCAGGGCCAGTGCTCAATTCACTGCACCACCTAGCCACCCCTGCTCAGCTGTTTTCAATTGTGTTACTGTAATGGCTTGCCATTTCCTTCTCCATATCATTTAAAGGTGAAGAACAAGCAGGGTTAAGTGGCTTTCCCAGAGTCTCATAGCTATTAAGTGTTTTCAGCTAGATTTGAATTCATGAAGATTAGTCTTCTTCATTTCAGGTCTGGTATTCTGTCCACTTCACCATCAAACTGCCCTGAATATTTTTGTACAGATAAATTGGTTCCTTCCTGTCATTAACTTCCTTGGGAGTATAAATCTAGAAGTGAGATCACTGCATCAAAGTGTAAGAAAAATTATTGTACCTTTTTTTGCATAATTTCATTTTTTAACTTTTTAATTGGATTTGTGATTTTACTGGCACAGGGAACTTTCAGTGAGGAACTCCACCTACCAATGCAGATGGACACCTGCTCTGTAAATTACAGTCTTGGAGAGTTTTCTATAGCTCCTAAGAAGTTAAACAACTTTCTGGTATTACCCTGGTAGTTTGTGTCCAAGATAGGGCTTGAAACAGTGTCTTCCTGAGGTCATCTCTCTAGGAGCTGTGTCGTGCTGCCTCTCCACGTTGCTTTCTAAAAACGGCTGGATCAATTCACAGTCAACAGGGAATCAGTGTGCCTGATTTCCCGGTCAAGCGGGCACTAAACTCGCCACACCTCGAAAGGTCTCTGCTTTATGGGAATCTGATGTAACCCTTCTGGGAATTGTAGGCAGACCAACAGCTATGTCCTCAGCTGTGCAGTCAGCAGTATTGTTTGTTTTCCTTGACTAATCTGCTTCTGGTTCCCTCATCCCCTCAGCTTTACCGCCTATGTTGGAGTTTGAGGGACAGCAAGGAAGAGCGCATCGATTTGGATGCAGGTGATGAGAAGGAAGTCCCAGATGCTTCTGAAGACAAGTTGGAAATAGGTGAGTTAGGACTCCAATCCTCTTTATAGAACTCAAACTATTTCTTTCTACAGTGACAGTAAGACGACACTTTCTGTGTGGTTCAGGATGGATTGGAATGTGGGGCCAGAATCAGAGCAGAGGTAGAATCAAAAACATGTTGCTATAGCTATGCAGTCATAGTCCTTCCCACCCTCCTTATATTTTTTAGTTAGGAAGAGGGACCTGGATTCTAGCTCCATTGACTGCTGTATATTCTGCCATATCCCTGCTAAAATTGTTTCTCACCCATGGGCCTCAGTTCTCTCCTCTGTGAAATGAGTTTGGATAATATGGTCTTTTAGTGTATGAGAAAGAACCTTGGACTAGGAGTTGGAGGACTAGACTTGAACTTCCTACTTTTGTGACTATCCCTTTGGATCTCAACTTCCCTATCTGTAAAATTATCAGGGACCAAGGGGGAGACACCAGATGATCCCTAAAGTTCCTTTCAATGTTGAAATCTATGAGCCTATAGTCATTCCCTTCGTTATATCCAATGGTTCTATGTAATCCAATGGTTATGAAGGCCCTAGGATGCTAGAATGTCTTTAGGAACTGTCCACGGTTCTGAAACAATATAACTGCTTTTCCCAGAGCAGGTCAGTCAGTGTATGTAGAAATGTCCAGCAATTCTTAGTGATAAAAGAGCCCATTAATTGCTCTGCTTGCTTACATGGCTACTGACAAATATCACCCTCAGAATGGAGGGGAGGAATAAAGACAGTGAACTATGTAAAGCACCACTCCGTAGATCTTCTGAGAGAAACTAGCTACTTATTCCTGCAGTATATGTAAAATAAATCAATAAATAACAAAATTATCACAATTCATAATCGATACATTTTAATATTTATTTATTTATTTAATATCGTATTTCCCACCAATTACAGGCAAAACACTGATTTTCAAATGTCCTCCTCTCCTCCATCATTAAGAAAGAAAATAATTTTATATAGGTTAAAGATGTGTAGTCAGGCAAAGCATATTTCCATATTAATGGTGTTGTGAAAGGAAACACAGATAACTCCTCACCCCCCAAGAAAAATGAGTGAAAAGAGTATCCTCTGATCTGTATTCAGACTTCACTAGTTCTTCCTCTGCATGTAGATAGTATTTTTTTTAATTATGTGTCCCTAAGAATTGTCCCAGATCATTTTATTGCTGATAATAGTTAAGTCATTCACAGCTTATCATCATGCAATATTGCTGTTTCTTTATACTATGCTCTCCTGGTTCTGCTCATGGCATTTCCCACTGTTTCATGTAAGCCTTTCCATGCTTTTTTGAAACCATTCTGTTCACCATTTATTATAGCACAATAGGATCCCATTGCAATCATATACAACTACTTGTTCAGGCATTTCCTGAGGCATACTGAGTTCCAATTCTTTGCCACCACAAAAAACTGTTATAAATATTTTTGTTCATGTAAACCTTTCCCTTTTTGTTTTCATCTCTTTGGGATAATTATGAATTTTAATGGGTTTTTTTTCATCCCAGAAGGGACCTTGAAGATTCTTAATTTAACCCCCTCATGAATCTCAGAAAGGTCATAGATTTTAGAGTTGGGAAATGCTTGGAAAGGAAATGTGCTTAGGATCACAGATGAAGTAAGTAGTAAGGCAGGATTTGAACTCAGGTCCTCAATCTAAACTCATCACTGTTTTTACCATGCCATCAGAGCCTCTGATGAGGAAGGACTTAACTTTGTCATCATTACCATTCATAATGATACAATAGTGCTAGATATCACTGATATTAAGCCCTTACATTCATCAAGTGTTATATAACTTACAAAAGCAGTTCCATACTCATTCATTCGCATGATCTGTAAAATGGTCCATGAGGTACAATGAATATACCGCTCATTTTCCAGTTGAGAAAAAGGAGGCCCAGACAGGGGGAGAAGTTAGCCCCAGTTTATTAGTGAGAGATTAGAGACTAGAATCCTAGACCCCTGATTTCTACTGCAGGACTGACTCAGTTCTGTGGCTTGACTCATCCTTTCTGGAGAAGCAAAGTGTAGACAAAGAGACCTAAAGGAGAAAATCTGATTCCTGAGGTGCCAAGACCAAGTCTGTTGATTTGGAACAAAGTCAGACCTAGAAGCACTTTATCCTCTCAGTGAGATATCATTGGAAGATCAGACCCAAAGTTTAATAGCAAGTTGTTCCTGTTGCTGTGGCTATAGATTACCTCTGTATCCTAGTGCATTTGTTAGGAGCACCTGTCTCAATTATGATTAGATGACCTGACAGCCCTTCAGTCTGGGCATTTGAGGGGCATCTATCAATGTATGCATGCATCTATGAGTTTGTTAAGTACCTACCCTGTGAATTTGTTAAGTATCTAACCTGTGAAAGGCCCCCCAAATTTTAAAACGCAAAAAAGAAAACAGTTCCTACTATCAAGGAGTTTGCATCTATGGGGGAGGGGGAATAATAACAAATATAGCTGGCCTTTCTATAGTACTTTAACACTTCACGTATCTCATTTGATCCTCACAGCAACCCTGTGAGATAGGTCTGTTATTATCCTTATTTCTTATACAAGGAATCTGAGTCTGAGAGAGCTTAAGTGACTTTCTCATGGTGACACAGCTAACAATATAAATACAGTCTCATTTAAGGAACCAGAGAGGAGTGATTAGTATCACAAGTGAGCTTACACATGTATTTTAGAAAGGGTTTTTAAGAAAACCCCAACTTTCCTCTTGTTATAAATTCATCACCCTGAGACCCTTGTAGAAACTATTCTGGGAGGCCAGCTGTCTGGTTTCAGAACCACGGACAGCTTCCTGGGGACCTTTAAGCATTCTCCTGGATTTATAGACAATTTTTCCAACATTTCAAAAAGTAGTTGAATAAATCCTAGGCTCACAGGTTTTAATGTTGAAGGGGGCCTTTAGTTTAGGGAAACATCTCCAAATCTAGCCACATCCATCCTCTTCATCTTGGAAGGAACTTTTAGAGCTTTTATTCCATTATAATAGCCTTTAAGACCTCCAGGTCCCAGTGTACTATAGTAGTAAGGCATTAGTGGAAGAATAAAGAAGTCATCGGCACTAACTTCTATGGGAGAATTAGGGCGTGAAGGGGTCAACCTTGGCACCAGGACAACTTATGTACATGTCTTGCCTCTATGTCATGCTGGTGATGTGAACCTTGGCAAGTCACTTAATATCTCTGTGCCTCAGGCAACTTTCTAAGGCCATAAGTTGCAGGACATGTGGCTAAATATTTATTGGTAGAGGGCATTTCCTCTCTGGGGGTTAACTACATGAATGAAATCATGCATCTGGAAACAAAGAAAAAAATTCCTAAACCATTTACAAAGTTCTTTATGATTGCAAATACCATATTACATGAGTATTTGAATTGGAGTCAAGAGAACTGGGTTTCAAATCCTTCCACTCACTTTTATCATCTGTATCACTTTGAGCAAGTTGAGCCTCAGTTTCCTTATTTGCCAAATGGGCATAAGAGTATCTACTTCAGGAGATTCAGTTAGCATAGAGTGAAAAAATATGTAAAGCCTTAAAACTTGGAAGAAATGTTGGCTCTCATTTTTTTCTCAAGAAGTGTAAGTATAATTACTCATACTGGAGCCCAAGGGTCCTGGCCCAAATGCTCAGGCTCTTTCCACTCCTTTGTGCTGATCTTAGTGCTGACAATTTGGACACATTTTTGAAAATATTTTATATAATTTCTATTTCTGTAAACAAGTATGGAGAAAGTCATCTTTGGGACAGCTGGTAACCAGTGGGGAAGCTTCCCTCTTAATAGGAGACTATCTCTTTGCTCTTTTCAGGTTTCCCCACCCCCAAGTCCCATAATTCTCTTGTGCTTCTTTGACACAGAAACCCCTCAAGAAAATAAGAGCTGCTTGAAGAAGACCTATGAAATGTTCTGTGGACTGGAGCAGCAGCAGGGGCCCAAGCTGACCAAGGAGGAGGAGGCTGCCCTCAAGATGAAACTGACAGACACATCAGAGGAGCCTTTATGGAGAAATGTTGTCAACATCAATGGCATCATCCTCCTGGCTGTGGCTGTCTTCTGCCATGCTTACTTTGCATAGATTCAGGTGGTCCTCTGCTACAAACCAGGTTCCTGAAGGCCAGTCTCTCATCCTTTCTCCACCACTGGATTCCATGCTGCAATGTCATGGGAGAGAGAAATACAGTTGCAAAGTATAACTAAGAATATGAGTGTGCATATGTATAATTAGAGCCTATAGAAATGAAAAAAATTTCTATTTGTTCCATTATATTTGAAGCCAAGTGAAGAAAGGTGCATATACCAAAGCTTCCTAAAGCAAGGGGGAAAGACCAGATTGGTTTTCCTGGGGATTCATTCCAAATCAATTTAGTGGAACCAACATTTATAAAGCACCTACCATTGTGCTAAGTGTGGGGAAGATGAAAATCAAAATGAAAGAGTCTCTGAGGATGTGCAGACTTAGAGACTATGGTTGTCATGAGATCAGCTGCATTTTGGCTTCATGTAGTTTCATCATAGAAACCTTGATTTGGAAAAATGAAGTCACTAGAATGGTGGTGGTCTTTCTGGCTGATGATTCCTTTCCTCCAGAGATCCACTCAAGGCATCCTGTCCTTTAACTTAGACCCTAGGAATCAGAGAAAGCATATGTAATAACTGTCAGAAGAGTTGGGGTAGTTGGTGGCCCTGAGACTCAGAATCCAGAGGCATAGGTTGGTGTCCAGGTTCTACACTTTCTGGGTTACTCTGAGCAAGTTCTTCCCCCTCTCTGAGTCTCAGTTTCCCCTTCTGTAAAATGAGGGCATTGGACTAGTGTCTTTCCAAGGGCAACCCCAACAATTAGAAGGGGAACGGCTATCTTTGTAACTGACAAATTGCTCCTCCTTGGAGATATTCAAGCAAGGGGGAGACAACCACTCATTAGTCTTATTATTATGGAAATCCCTTTCTCATGTGGGTGGACTAGGTGGTCACTGAGGTCCCTTCCACCTCTTAAATTCTCCAATTCTTTGACTGGACAGTCTCTGAATGTTCCTTCCAGTTCTTACATAAGAGACTGTTTAGTACAAAGAAAAGAACAGTATTTAAATCTCACCTCTGGCACTGCCTGCCTATGTGACCCCCCTTCCTTACTGTTTCCTTTTATTTGTCATGAATTCACTTTTTGTACTTGTCACATATTCTGGAGACCATATATCTGTTGTCCATGAAATAAAATGTTTTTGGCCATTTTTGAACTTGGTTCAGTGCATCAGCAAAATGTGTAACAGAACTGGAGCTTTTATTTAAAATTAAAAAAATTTTTATTATTTACTTATATTTATTGTTTTGTATCCATATCTTATTAATTATATTATATAATAATCATACTACATAATTACATAATATAATAATTATACTACATAATTATATAATATGATTATATTACATAATTATACTACATAATTATATAATGTAATAATTATATTACATAATATAATAATTATATTGCATAATTATACTACATAATTATGTTATATAATTATATCTATTATTTAAAAAATCACAGAGTCCCTTTTGAGAGATGAGTAAGTATATTAAGTGTTGGAGTAAGAATCAAGAAGAATCATGTTTGAATTCCTTCTCTGACACTTAGTAACCATGTGACCATAAGCAAATCACTTAAACTTTATGAATGTCTGTTTTCTCCTCTCTAAAACTGGTATAATAAGGGGTATTCCTTTATGCTCATTTGTAGGATAGAGAGAAGGTCACAAATAGTATGTGTGAGTGAAAGTAAATTTCAACTGTAGGAGCTCCTTAGACACCAGGTATGTGTCCTCATTTCATTGACCTCAAATAATGATTCCATTTGAGGTCTCTTTCCCATAACAAGAGGAAAAAGAAGTTTTTTGACTCACCTTAGTATTCATCCCAAGTCACAATTTATTCAAGGCTTCAGGGAGAGGAGCAAGAGAAAAACAGAATTCCAGGGAACTATAGGTATCTTCCTGGGATAATCTCTCAATAGACCATTAGATCTTTAAATTACAAATATTCAGTGATGGCTTACAGTTCATTTCTTCTTATAGACTTAGGCTGGCTCAGCTTGAAGAATGATGAACTGTGGAGTTTGCACAATGGAGTAGCAATGGTTACATTGGTGGAAATGAGAAAAGAACACATTCTTCATGGTGACTGGCACACCATAGATGTTTAATAAATGCTATTTGATTGATTGATTCTTGGAATCCACTAGGCAGAAGGTAGAACCCAATTCATCTGATTCATAAACATTTATCCAAATTCTAAATATTTGGTATATTTCCCTGCAAAATTTAATATATGAATTTCCATATAATGAAGTATGTTTCTGTTTGGCAAGTGGGACCAGGAAAAGACTTATTGAATCACTTCGTCATTCTCACAGAATAGTGTTATCAGTATTTTACAACCAATTCCACATGGATTTTACTGCCTGGGGAACTTCAGTCATGGCAGCACAAAACAGAAAACACAAAACACAAAACAAAACAAAACAGCACAAAAACAGAACTTTATTGATTGAATATGAGAGGTGAGAGGGAATAGTTGAGGATGACTCCTAAGTTGGGAACCTGACTGAGTAGGAGGATGGTGGTACTTTCAATATTGCTTCAAGAATTTACTAGCTATGTGACCTTGCATAAATCTTTTACCTTCTCTGGACTATAGTTTCTTCATCTGCAAAACAAGTGAATCAGGCTCAATAGCCACTAAAGTCCTTTATAATTCTAAACCTGTTTTTCTGTAATCAATGATTGCTTTGTTGTATTCCATACTTTGCTCTCCCCTCTTCTCAATTCTTCCCTCATTCAGCTCAGTGAGAATGAGGTACAGGGCTTCTGGGAGCCAAGATGGTGTAGTAAGCAGTAAGTTACTCTCACTCTCCTTTACTGACCTTGAAAACCCCCCAAAATGCCACCCAGGAACAATCCTGAAACAGTAGAGCCAATGGAAAGATGGGGTGGAGCAGTTTTTTAACTCAGGAGGCTAGGGGAATTAATAGGAAAGGCCCCTCTTTCTGTGGCTGAAGGGGACCAGTACAAGACAGGAGGTGACCAGGCAAGCCAACACAAGCCCCACCTCAGCAAACCAGCAGGAGATCTTGAGCCCCAGGGTAGGGAAGCCAGAAAGTGCCAACACCAGTACTCCCCACTTTCCTTCACACAGCCAAAGGAACTGACAGACACGAGTGCAGAGAAACACCACTTGTGCCCCAGACAGGTGTTCAACAGTGGCTGAGCCTGACCATGCTCTAGTGCAGCCCTCATGGAGGAGACCTCCAATGGCCAGACCATCCCTCTCCTAAACCTCATGCTTTGAGCTTCAGTGTAACCCTAGGAAAATGCAGAAAGACTTCACCTGGCCTTGGCACACACCCACCAGCTCCAGGTCAGCACTATAGCATTATATAGCTTCCAGCTGCCTGAACCAGAGTTCCCAGCACACAAAGCCAGTAACCTGGTGTCCAATTAAGGAGGTTCAGAATTACCGTAAATGCAATGTTCAGCACTCCAAGAAAGACCCAAGGCAATTTCTTTAGAATATTTATTCAGAATATATGTATATACAGGCAAGTGAGAAAGAAACATAACAGAATAAGAAGCTTAAAGATAACAGAATAAGATCAACTATGATTAATAGTGGATATATATTTATATATTTACAAGCATCACCTTTTCGGGGAAGCTCCAACACCTGACCACACAAGCTGGGAAATCCCGGGTACAGCCATCGGGGTCCCGAACAGGAAGGTCCCAGGCAGAGGTCCTCTCCATGGGTGAGATCCCAACTTGGGGTCTGAATCTTATAGTTTAAGTAGTGCTGAGAACAAAGAAGGCATACTTCCAGGTGTTTTTTAGCAAGCATCGGTATCTTGTGTGAGGCCAGAGAGGGAGCCCAGTCCCTCCAATGCCCCCCCAAGAGTGATGTTTCCTTGGAGTGGCTAGTTCCAGGAGTTGGGCAGTTATCATATCTCTTCTCAAGGACCTGGCCAGGGTTCCAGGAGAGAAGCAGCCCTCATGTTCTCAGAATCCCTGTTCCCACACAACTCAGGGTAATAGAAAGGTCATATTGAGTTGGGGCCTTGGTTTGTATAATCTTATTCCACACAGAGGGGCTTACCTTGCCCCTACACCAGGCCTCTATCCCCAGCACAAGAAGTGTGGGACAGAGGCTTCCTTGCCCCAGAAGCAGAGATCCACTTTAACAGCCAGAAAAAGGCAAGCACAATGAGCAAAAAGCAACTTAGAAAAGCAAAGACCTTAGATTCTTACTATGTGGACAGGGAAGATCAGAATAAGCATTAAGAAGAGGGCAGCATCATCACTATACCCACATATGAAACCTCAAAGGGGAAAATGAACTGGTTTCAAGTCCAAAGAGCCTTCTTGCACGAACTTAAGAAGCATTTTCAAAGTCAAATTAGAGAGGTAGAAGAAAAATAGAACAATTCCTTTAAAAATACAATTGACAAAATGAAAAAAAAATTCACTGAAGGAAATAATTCCTTAAAAATTAGAATTGGGCAAGCAGAAGCTAATGACTCTATGAAGCATCAAGAATCAGTCAAACAAAATCAAAAGAATGAAAAAAATTAGAAGAAAATGTAAAATACCTACAACTGACCTCTAAAATAGATCCAGGAGAGATGATTTAAGAATTATTGGTCTACTGGAAAGCCATGATGAAGAAGAGAGGGGAAGAGAGAAGGGAGACAGTATTTTTTTTTGCTTTTTTTTTTGGAGGGCAATTGGGGTTAAGTAACTTGCCCAAGGCCACATGGCTAGGTTTTTTTTTGTTTGTGTGTGCTTTAAGTGTCTGAGGCTGGATCCGAACTCAGGACCTTCTGACTCCAGGGCCGATGCTCTGCTCACTGTGCCACCTAGCCGCCCCAATATTTTCCAGGAAATCATGAAGGAAAACTGACCTGAGCTCCTAGAACCAGAATGTAAAATAGTCATCCCAAGAATCCATTAATCACCTCTTAAAAGAAATTCCAAACTGAAAATGCCAAGGAATGTTGTAGCCAAATCCCAGAATTATCAAATCAAGGAGAAAATACTGTAAGGAGCCAGAAAAATCAATTCAAATTATCATGGAACTACAGTCAGGATCATTTAGGATCTTGCAACTTCTACATTAAACTATAGGAGGGCTTGGAATATGATATTTGGTAAGGCAAAAAGAGCTTGGATTACAACCAAGGACCAACTATCCAGCAAGACTGAACATAATCTTTCAGGCAAGGAGATGGACATTCAATGAAATAGGGGACTTCCTAACTTTCCTGATGAAAAGACCAGAGTTCAATGGAAAATTTGATCTTCAAATACAAGACTCAAGAGATGCACAAAAAGTAAACAGAAAAGAAAAAGAAACCATGTTGTTCAATAAGGGCAAATTGTTTACATCCCTACATGAGAAGATGATACTTATAAATCTTGAGAATTGTATTTTTAAAACATTTAAAGGAATATACATAGACAGAGGGTTCAGGTATAAAGTAACTGATGTGATGATAAAAAACCTAGTTAAGGGGTTAAAAGGGATTGTAATGGGAGAAGAGAAAAGGAGGAGGCAGAGAAGGATAAATTAGATCCCAGGAAGAGGCACAAAAATATATTTTTATTTTTTTCTTTATTGATTTGTTTGTTTACTTTTAATTTACAAGATTCAATTGCACAGTTCTTTAAGTTTCAAATTTTTTCCCCCTCTTTCCCGTCGCCATGGTGGCATACAATCAAGTATAGGTTCTGCAAATACTTTCACATGAGACATTAGTCAGTTTACAAAGGCGGATTGTACCAGATGGAATGAAAAATGGTAAAGAGGAAATAAAACCAAACAAGAAAGAGAAAAAGATCAAGTAGCTTGCTTCAATCAGGATTCAAACTCAGTTCTTTCTAGTTCTTTCTCTGGATGTAGACATCTCTCTCCATCATGAGTCTTTTGGGATTGACTTATATCATTGCATTGCTGAGAAGAGTCCAGTCTGTCAAAATTGGTCATCACACATATGTTATGTTTGTGATTATGTACAAATTTCTCCTGGTTCTACTCTTCTCACTCAGCATCAGTTTGTATAAGCCTCTCCAGGTAAATATGAAGGCCATCTGCTCCTCATTTCTTATGGCACAATAGTATTCAATTACATGCATATACCACAACTTGTTCAGTCATTTCTCAATTGATGGGCATGTCCTTAATTTCCAATTCTTTGCCACCACAAAAAGAACTGCTATAAATATTTTTGTACATATGGGTCTTCCTTTTCTATGATCTCTTTGGGATATAACCCTAGAAGTGGTATTACTGGGTCAAAGGGTATGAAATTATTGTTAGCCCTTTGGGCATAATTTCAGATTGCTCTCCAGAAAGGTTGAATCCTTTCAAAACTCCACTAGCAATGCGTTAGTGTTCCAATTTGCCCACATCCTCTGTAGCATTTGTCATTTTCCTGTTTTGTCGTGTTAGCCAATCTGACTGGTGAGATGTGTTACCTCAGAGTTGTTTTGATTTGCATTTCTCTAATCAATAGTGATTTAGAGCATTTCTTCATATGCGTATAGATATCTTTAATTTCTTTCTCTGAAAACTGCCTGTTCATATCCTTTGACCATTTATCAATTGGGGAATGACGTGTATTCTTTTTTTAAGGGCTGTAAAACTTTTGTTATGTTAGTCAGTAAGCAGAGGGGCATGGGCAGGAGGGAGCTGACAGAAGTAAGGGGGAACATTCAGAGGCCCTTTATTCAGGTGGGAAGGATATTGGCTTCTGGGAAAGCACAGCCCAGCAGAGGGATGCTGCCTCCTAGTGTTACTAGTCCATTTTTTCTCTATTTTCTCGGAATTCTGCTTGAACCAGTTCCTAGTTTTGGTGAAGAAATCCTTGTCACTGCTAGCCACATTGTCTGCAAACTCCTTCATCTTTTCTGGGCTTTGTTGGAAGCTCTAGGCCACACTCGAGGAAGCCTGGGCTTGGCTGGGGCCTACTGACAAAAGGTACAGAAGTACAGCCAGCACAGTGATGGACAGAAACGGCTTCATGATGGGGATTGAGAGGGCTCTGCCAAGGGGTCTGCAGGGGGAAGACAACAGAATTCTCCAATCAGAACAGAACTAGGACCAGGGAGGCTGGGTTGGGTGTCATGACTTGTATTCTCATAGATTTGACTCAATCCTCTGTATATTTTAGAAATGAGTCCTTTATCAAAGATATAGGTTGTAAAAATTCTCTCCCAATTTCCCACCTCCCTGTTAATCTTGGTTATATTGGCTTTGTTTGTACCGAAGCTTTTCAATTTAATGTAATCAAAATTATCCATTTTTCACTTTAAAATGCTCTCTAATTCTTGTTTGGTCATAAAGTCTTTCCCTCTCCACAAATCTGACAAGTAAACTATTCCTTGCTTTCCCAGATTGCTTACAGTATCATCCTTTACACCTAGATCATGCACCCATTTAGACTTGATTTTGGTATATGGTGTTAGATAATGATCTATGCCCAGTTTCTGCCATACTATATTCCAGACAAAAACATATTATAGCAGAGGGAAAGAAGGGAGGGAGATGAATATTGTTTGAACTTTACTCTCACTGGATTTGGTTCAAGGAGAGAATAGCATACCCAGTTAGGTAGAGAAATCTAACTTGCCCCACAGGTAGTAGTGGGGGAAAGGGGAAATAAAAGTTTAGAAGGGAGGGAAGAAATACTAAGGGAAAAGGGAAAGAAAAGGAAGGGGGTGATAGAAAGGGGGGAAGACTGAGGGAGGTGGTGGTCAAAAGCAAAACTGTTTTGAGGAGGGGAAGAGTGAAGGGAGTAATAAAAGCATAAATGAGGGGGCAATGGGATGAAGAGAAAGACACAGATAGTAATTATAACTGTGAATATGAATGGGATGAGCTCTTCCATGAAACAGAAGCAGATAGCAGAATGGATTGAAAACCATAATCCTACAATATGTTGCTTACAAGAAACATTTGAAGCAGAGAGATACACAAGTAAAGGTAAGGATACCCAACATACACAAGTAAAGGTAAGGATACCCAACATACACAAAGTAAAGGTAAAAGGCTGGAGTAGAATATATTGTACTTCAACTGAAGTAAAAAAAAAATAAAAGCAGGGGTAGCAATCCTAATCTCAAACAAAGCAAAAGTAAAAAATAGATTTAATTAAAAGAGATAAGGAAAAAAATCTATATCCTGTTAAAGGTACCATAGACAATGAAGTTATACCATTAGTAAATATATATGCACTGAGTGGCCTACCATCCAAATTCTTAGAGAAGAAGTTAAGGGAGTTATAGGAAGAAATTGACAGCAAAACTATACTAGTGTGAGGCCTCAACCCCTCCCTCTTTGAACTTGATAAATCTAAACTCAAAATAAGCATGAAAGAAGTTAAGAAGGTGAATACAATTTTAGGAAAGGTAGATATGGTAGATCTTTGGAGAAAATGGAATGGAGATAGAAAGGAACATACCTTTTTCTCAGTGGTACATGGCACCTACACAAAAACTGGCCATGTACTAGGGCATAAAAACCTCACAATCCAATGAAGAAAGGCAGAAATATTAAATTCATCCTTTTGAGATCATGATGCAATAAAACTTATATGTAATAAAGGGCCATGAAAAGATAGACTAAAAATTAAATGGAAACTAAATAACATAATCCTAAAGAATGAGTGGGTCAAACAACAACTCATAAAAACAATCAATAACTTCATTAATGAGAATGACAATAATGAGATAACACATCAAAACTTATGGGATGCAGTGAAAGTGGTTCTTGGGGGAAGTTATATATCTCTGAGTGCTTACAAGCATAAAATAGAAAAAGAGGAGATCAATGAATTGGGCATGCAACTAAAAAAGCTAGAAAAAGGACAAATTAAAAATCCTCAATTAAATACCAGATTAGAAATACTGAAAACCAAATGAGAGATAAATGAAACTGAAATTGAGAAAATTATTGAACAGAAGACTTTCAAGTATTCCTGAAGAAAAAACCAGAGTTGAATAGAAAATGTGACATTCAGATACAAGAAACAAGAGAAGCATGAGAAGGTAAACAGGGAAAAGAAATCATAAGGACCTTATCAAAGTTGAACTAGTTACATTCCTACATGGAAAAACAATAATCGTAACTGATGAAACTTTTCTCAGTATAAAAATAGTTGAAGGGAATAGAAGGCATATGTAAATGTGTGTTTATATGTTGAAAAGTATATATAGATAGAGGGCACAGGACCAATTTAATAGGAAGGAATGATACTTAAAAGGTGAAATTAAGAGGTCAGAGAGGAATATAATGAGAGGAGACTGGGAGAGACAAAATGGGGTAAACTATCTCATATAAAAGAGGCAAGGGAAAATGGTTACAATGGAGGGGAAGAACAGGAAGGCAAAAGGGAATGGGTCAACCTTATTGGTATTGAATTTGGCTCAGGGAGGGAATGACATACACACTATTGGGGTATCTCACCCTACAGGAGAGTAGGGGGAAGGGGATGAGAGAGGGGATGATGGAAGGGAGGGCAGGTTGTCGGGGAGGGAAGTTGGAAGCACCCAGTTTTGTAAAGGGACAGTACGAAAGTAGAGAATAGAACAAGTGGGAGGTGGGATAGGAGGGAAGGAAATATGATCAGTCTTTTATAATATATCTATTATGGTAATGTTTGGCATTAGCTACACACATACAACCTATATTGAATTTCTTTTTTTTTTGTTTTTTTTTTAAACACATGCTTTATTAACTTCTGTTTTACATCATTCATTTCCACCAGATTTTGAGTTACAATCATTTTCCCCCCGTTATTCCCCTACCCACCCTCCCGGAATAGCAGTCCCACAAGATATCACTTCCTCCAATCTGCTCTCTCCCATACCTTCTCCCATACCCCCTTCGACTTTTCCATTAGAGGAAGGTGAATCTTTGTGTCCCAATGCCTGCACATCTTTTCTCCCAATTATAAGCAAAAGAGTATTAATAATAGTATTTATATATATTTGAAACATTTAATCTTAAGACCTCGAATTTCAGATCCATTTCCTTCCTCCCTTGTCACCCATTCCCTCTGGGGAGATAAGTAATTCAGTATATGTTGTACATGTCTAGCTATGCAAAACATTATCATAGTAGATACATTGTACAAGGCTGCATATAATTCCCTCCCACTCATCCCACCCCCCGCCTGGTCCATTCCCTACATGATCCTGTCCCTCTTCTATAGCGGGTACTTCCAACCTTCCCTCCCCCCAAGGATGCCCTCCCATCCATCATCCCTCCTCTCATCCCCCTTCCCCCTATTCTGCTGCAGATTGAGATATCCCATTTAGTATGTATGTCATTCTCTCCCTGAACCAAATTCAATGAGAATGTGGTTTTGCCTTTTTTTTCCCTTCCTATTCTCCCTCTCCCTTGCAACCACTTCCCCTTGCTTCTTCTACCTGAGATAGTTTACCCTACCCTATCTCTCCCCATCTCCTCTTGCCACTTTCCTCTCTCACCTCATAATTTCATCCCTTGAGTATTCTCCCTTCCCAACAGATTCAACCTATGCCCTCTATCCATATATAACTGTAACCATATACACACACATTCACATATGTATTCATATGACCACACACCCTTCTTCCATTATTTTCATAGTGAGAAAGATATCAGTCACAGTTATTGCTTTTCCATATAGGAATGTAAATAGTTCAACTTTGATAAGTTCCTTTTGATTTCTTTTCCCTGATTACCTTCTCAGGCATCTCTTGCCTCTTGTGTCTGGATGTCAAATTTTCTATTCAATTCTGGTTTTTTCCTCAAGAATGCTTGAAAGTCCTCTATTCCACTGAATGACCATATTTTCCCCTGAAACAAAATACTCAGTTTTGCTGGGTAGGTGACCCTTGGGTTCATTCCTAGTTCTTTTGCCCTCTGGAATATCATATTCCATGCCCTTCTCTCCCTCAGTGTAGAAGCTGCCAGGTCCTGGGCTATTCTGATTGTGTTTCCACAATGTTGAAATTGTTTCTTCCTGGCTGCTTGTAGTATTTTCTCCTTGATCTGGGGATTCTGGAACTTGGCTATAATATTCCTGGGAGTTTTCTTTTTGGGATCTTTTTCAGGAGGTGATCTGTGGATTCTTTCAACCTTTATTTTGCCCTCTGGGTCTAAAACATCAGGGCAGTTTTCCTTGAGAATTTCTTTAAGGGTGATTTCTAGGTTCTTTCTTTGATCATGGCTTTCAGGTAGTCCAATAATTTTTAAATTGTCTCTCCTGGATCTATTTTCCAGGTCAGTGTTTTTTCCCATGAGATATTTCACATTGCCTTCTAATCTTTCATTTGTTTGGATCTGCTTAACCGCATCTTGATTTCTCATAAAGTCATTAGCTTCCATTTGCTCCAGTCTAACTCTGAAGGAATGAATCTCCTCAGTGAACTTTTGAGATTCTTTTTCCATCTGGCAAATTCGACTTTTTAAGGCATTCTTCTCCTCATTGCCCTTTGGGCCTCCTTTGCCATTTGAGTTAGTCTATTTTTTAAGGTGTTGTTTTCCTCAGTCAGGCTGTTGACCTCATTTCATACTTTTCCTGCATCCTTCTCATTTCTCTTTCCAATTTTTCCTCCACTTCTCTTATTTGATTTTTAAAGTCCTTCTTAAGGTCCTCTATGGCCTGCAACCCGCTCATGTTTTCCCTGGGGCTTTTGGAGCAGGACTTCTGACCTCACAGTCCTTTTCCTGCTCTATGCCCCCAAAATAGGAGTCTAGGCTTGCATTTTTCTGTTTCCTTTGCCTTGGCATGTTGCCACTTAATTACTTGACTTTTGGGCTTGTTGCCACACTATGGCTTTAAGGCCAGATAGAGGAATTTTCGTCCCGAACGTGTGGGGGCAACTTCCGTTTCTGGCAAGCTGTAAACCCACCCATGACTTCCACCCTAGATCACAATCCAGATCCAGGGAGGTTAAAGCAAGAGCGATTACCCCCCAAGACTGATCGATGGATCTCCCTACAAATTCGCAGGCCAGGAGCTGGAGCTGCCTCTGAAAACTATAAAATGGCATGTCTCCTTAGCGGCTTCTAGCCCCCAGGGGAAGGAGCCGACGCATCCCCCAAAACTGGTCCTAAAGTCCATAGGACACTAACCTCTTACTTTGTCCTAAGCATGTCTATGTTGATAATTCTGGAGTCGCCACAGCTGCTGGTGTTCTGAGGTTCCTCCAGTCGGCTGCTGGCCTTGCCGCCCTGGGGCTAAATCCTCGGCTCAGGGGGACCTGGGCTCCGTTCGGCTTGGCTCCCCGCGCTGTGCGCACTGTGCGCTGCCGGCTCCCAGACCGCTGCTCTTGTCTTTCCTGCAGGGCTGCTGGGCTGTCCTCAGCGGGAGGTTAGCTTCTCTGTGTTGTTCTGTGGGTGCTGGGGCTCCAGAAGTTGTTCAGAGTCCCCTTTTGCATAGTTTGGGGGGAATCTGGGGGCAGAGTGGCTTGGATGAACTGTTTCTACTCTGCCATCTTGGCTCCGCCCCCTATTTTGAATTTCTTATCTTCCCAGTGGGGGTGGGTGACAAAGGAGGAAAGTAATTAATCTGGAATTCAAAGTTTTAAAACCAAATGTTTAAATCATACATACATACATACATACATATATATGCATACATACATATGTATATATATGCACATATATTATTGATACTATTTCACATATAATTGGGAAATAAGATATATAGGCACTGGGGCATAGAGATCCACCATGCCCTACTGGAAAAGTTGAAGGGGGTATGGAGTAAGATATGAGAAAGAACATATTGGAGGAGGGGATATCTTGTGGGACTGATGTTTTGGGGACACGGGTAGGGGAAAAACGGGGAGAAAATTTGTAACTCAAAATCTGGCGGAAATGAATGATGTAAAGCAGAAGTTAATAAAGTATTTGAAAAAAAGACAAAAGAAAACTATTGAACTAATAAATAAAACTGAGAGCTGGTTTTATTAAAAAAAAACCAATAAAATAGATAAACTTTTGGTTAAATTGGTTTAAAAAAAGAAAGAAGAACACCAAGTTACCATTATCAGAAATGAAAAGTGTGAATTCACCACCAATGAAGAGGAAAGTAAAACAATAATTAGAAACTATTCTGCCCCATTGTATGCCAACAGATTTGGCAATCTTAGTGAAATGGATGAATATTTACAAAAATATAAATTGTCTAGATTAACAGAAGAGGAAGTAAAATACTCAGATAACCTCATCTCAGAAAAAGAAATTGAACAAGCCATCAATGAATTCCCTAGGAAATCTCCAGGATCGGATGGATTTACAAGCAAATTCAATCAAACATTAAAGAACAATTAATTCCAATACTATATAGACTATTTGGGAAAATTGGCAAAGAAGACGGTCCTAACAAATTCTTTTTTGATACAAATATGGTACTGATACCTAAACTGGGAAGAGCTAAAATAGGGAAAGGAAATTATAGACCAATTTCCCTAATGAATATAGACGCAAAAATTTTAAATAAAATATTAGCCAAAAGATTATAGCAACTTGTCACGAGAATAATACACTTTGATCAGGTAGGATTTATACTGGGAATGCAGGGTTGGTTCAATATTAGGAAAACTATCAGCATAATTTTTTAAAAAGCAATTGGGATCAAGTAACTTGCTCAAGGTTACAGGCTAGTTATTTATGTGTGGGTGCTAAGTAACTGAGGCCAGAATGGATCCTGGGTCTTCTTGACTCTGGGGCCAGTGCTCTCACTCACTGCACCACCTAGCCACCCCAACTATCAGCATAATTGATCATATTAACAACAAAACTAACAGAAAACATATGACTATCTCAATAGATGAGGAAAAAGGTTTTGACAAAACAGAACACTCATTCCTATTAAAAACACTAGCGAATATAGGAGTAAGTGAAGCCTTCCCTAAAATCATGAGTAGCATTTGCCCCATCAGCAAGCATTCTATGTAATAGGGATAAGTTAGATGCACTTCTAATAAGATTGAGAGTGAAACAAGGATGTCCATTATCACCACTGTTATTCAACATAGTGTTAGAAACATTAGCTTTAGCTGTAAAAAGCTATAGAAAAAGAAATCAAAGGAATTAGAACAGGCAAAGAAGAAACTAAGTTATCACTCTTTGCAGATTATATGATGATGGACTTAGAGAATCAAATAAAAAACTACTTGAAATAATAAACAACTTAGGAAAGTTGCAAGATATAAAATAAACCCATACAAACCATCTACATTTCTATATATTACTAACAAAACCCAACAGCAAGAAATAGAAAGAGAAATTCCATTTAAAGACTGAAGACATTTTAAAATATTTGGTAGTCTACCTGCCAAAACAAACCCAGGAACTATATGAACACAATTACAAAGCACTTTCCACAGAAATAAAGTCAGATCTAAGTAACTGAAAAAAAAAAAACATCAGTTGCTCATGGGCAGTCCAAGCTAATATAATAAAAGTGACAATTCTACCTAAATTAATTTGCTTATTCAGTGCCATGCCAATCAAACTACCAAAAGTTATTTTATGGAAGTAGAAAAAAATAATAAAGTTCCCCTGGAAGAGCAAAAGGTTCAGAATATCAAGGGAATCAATGAAAAGAAATGCTAGGGAAGGTGGCCTAGCCATACCAGATCTTAAATTGTATTATAAAGCAATAATCATCAAAACTACTTGGTACTGGCTAAGAAATATAGGGATAGATCAGTGGAATAGGTTAGATACACAGGACACAGTAGCCAATGAGTATAGTAAGCCACTGTTTGATAAACCCAAAGACCCCAGCTTCTGGCATATGAACTCACTATTTGACAAAATCTACTGGGAAAACTGGAAAATAGTATGGCAGGAAATGGGCTTAGACCAATGGTTAACACTGTATACAAAAATAAAGTCCAAATTGGAATGTGATTTAGCTACAAAAGCTGATACTATAAGCAAATTAGGGAAGCAAGGAATAATTTATTTGTCAGATTTATGGAGAATGGAGGAACTTATGGCCAAACAAGAGATGGAGAACATTGTGAAATGCAAAACGGATGAATTTGATTACATTAAATGAAAAGTTTTTGCACAGGCAAAGCCAGTGCAACCAAGATTAGGAGGGAAGCAGAAAAGTGTGAAAGAATTTTTATAACCATCGTTTCTGATGAAGCCCTCATTTCTAAAATATATAGAGAACTGCGTAAAATTTATAAGAATACAAGTCATTCCCCAATTGATAAATGGTCAAAGGATATGAACAGGCAGTTTGCAGAGGAAGAAATTAATGTTATCTATAGTTATATAAAAATGCTCTACCTCACTATTGGCTAAAGAAATGCAAATGAAAACAACTCTGAGGTATCACATCACACCTATCAGATTGACTAACAGGACAAAATAGGAAAATGCTAAATGTTGGAGAAGATGTGGGAAAATTGGAACACAAATTCATTGTTGGTGGAGTTGTGAACTGATCCAACCATTCTGGAGAGCAATTTGCAACTATGCCCAAAGGGCTATAAAAATGTGCATACCATTTGATCCAGCAATACCACTTCTAGGGCTGTATCCCCAAGAGATCATAAAAATGGGAAAAGGATGCATATGTGCAAAAATATTTTTAGCAACTCTTTTTGTCATGGCCAAGAACTGGAAATTGATGGCATGCTCATCAACCGGGGAATGACCGAGGAAGTTGTGGTTTATGAGTGTAATGGAATACTATTGTGTTATAAGAAATGAGGAGCAGGCAGACTTCAGAAAACCCTGGAAAGACTTATATGAACTGATGCTGAGTGAAGTGAGCAGAACCAGGAGAACATTGTACACAGTAACAGCACAGTGTGTGATGACTGACTTTAATAAATTTATCCCTTCTTAGCAATGCAAGGACCTAAAATACTTTCAAGGAACTCATGATGGAAAATGCCCAGTCACATGCAGAGAAAGAACTATGGAGTCTGAATGCAGATCAAAGCAGATTATTTTCTTTCTTTTTGTTTTTTCTTTCTTGTGCTTCCTCCAATTCATTCAAATTATTTTATACAACATGACTAATGTGAAAATATGTTTAATAGGAATGTATAGGTAGAGCCTATATCAGACTGCATGCCATCTTGGGAAGGGTGGAGGGGAGGGCAGGGGAGAAAATTTAAAACTTATGGAAGTGAATGTTGAAAACTAACAATAAATAAATTAACTTTAAAAAGAATGGGGCACAAATATCCCTACTTCCTCACACTTAACAATATGTTTTTGAAAACTTCTGTGCCACTCTAATAGTGATATCATGAGAAATAAATTCCTCATCCTTTTCTTTACATCACTAAGGTGTTCATTCCACTCTCCCTTTACTTTTTACATTCTTTTTTCTACCTGTGTCTCCATAGGCCAAGAAAGCAATGCCAGGAAGAGGTCTGGGTTTTGAGAAAAGATAATGAATTATTCTGGACATGTTGATCTTGAAGGATTGTCAGGATGGCCAAGTAGAGATTCTCAGGAAACAGTTGATGATGCTGAAGAGATGTGGTCTGGGTATATCGATTTGTATGCCATTTGCATAGATATGAATAGAGAAGGACAGACAGTGAATCATGAAAGACAGAGACACACAGAGTAAAAGAGATATGCATACAGAGACACAGAAAAGGAGAAAGAAGCAGGAGCCAGAAATTCAGGCAGGTCTGCAGGATAGAGCTTTGGGGTTCTTTTGGGGGAAGACTAGGAATGATGATAAGAGAGACTGTGAAGGAGCAATCAAACAGGGAGGAAAAGGACCAGGAGAAAGAAATATTACAGAAACCAAGGGAGGAAGGAAATGGTTAACCATGTCAGACATTGCAGAGTTCCAAAGTGATGAGGGCTGAGGAAAGAGCATTGTGAATTTCACAACTGAGAAATTATTGGCAACCTTAGTGAGAGCAATTCAGTGTAGTGGTGGGGTCAGCATCTGGAATGCAAGATGCTAAAATGTGAGAGATGAGGAGATTGAGGGGCAGATTGCAGAAAGCTTTTTTCTAGGAGTTTAGTTGCATAAGGGAGGAGTGATACTTGGACAATAACTTGAAGAGATGGAAAGGTCAAGGGAAGGTCCTTTTTTTTAAAAGGATGAGTAAGATTTGTGTAAATTTGTATGTAGCTAAGAGGTAACCAGTGGGAAAGGAGAGAGTGAAGGCCACTGAAACCTTCAAGAAATGCAAATATACTTAAGAGAATATCAAGGGGAGGCCAAGGACTTAAGGGTATAGAATTAAAAAAATATCACTACTGCCTATTCTATGTTTGTGAAACATTGTGGTCTGAAAGGTAAGGAAAAAACAGAGAATGGTGGAAATTTCTTAATACAATTAACAAAAAATAGCATATTTCACATACATCTGTCTATCTCTTTACACATCTATTCCCTACACATCAACAAGTATGTTTACATGAAATTAAAGTATGGAAAACTAGAAATTGATCCACATGATCTAGATCTATTATAGGTCTTTCTCCTAGCGTACCCTGCATGGTACCCACTATTTATGGAGATAAAAAATCACACTAAAATTATGGAGTATAAGCACCAGAGGACAAAGCAAATACTTACAATACCCAGCTGGTGGGAGCAGAGACTATCAACATCTCTAAGACAACATTTGTACTAGGCAGAGATGGTTTCCTCAAGAGATACAGAATCATAGAATACTCTGTATGAAGAGGTTTCAGAGGCTATGTAGTCCTGCCTGTACTTGACTTTGAATCTCTCTCTCTCTCTCTCTCTCTCTCTCTCTCTCTCTCTCTCTCTCTCTCTCACTTTTGCTTTTGGGAGGGCAATTGGGGTTAAGTGACTTGCCCAAGGTCACATGGCTAGTTTTTGTGTTAAGTGTCTGAGGCCAGATTTGAACTCAGGTCCTCCTGACTCCAGGACTGGTGCTCTATTCACTGAGCCACCTAGCTGCCTCTTGAATCTGTTTTCTAGCACACTTCCAGACAGGTATCCTGCTTTTCCTTGAAGACGAGAGAAGGTGAAAGGAATAACCATTTGTTCAGTGGTAATGATGTACCAGGTACCCTGCGAAGGACTTTACCAATAGAGGTCCAGGGAAGGAAAGGCTGTCACACTTAATTGTTAGGAAGTTTTTCCTTATGAGGATCTCAAATCTGTCTTTCTGCAATTCTCCCCTGAGTGGAGCCTCTAGAGCCAAGTAGAAAAGTAACAATTCTTCCATTTGTCAAATAAGGAAGTTAGACTACATGACTTCTGAAGTCACTTCCAACTCTAGATATAAGATCCCATCATCCCTCTCTAAACCTCAGTTTCCTCACATGTAAAAAGACAGGGCTGTCCTAGATGGCTTCTGAGGTTCCTTCCAGCTCCTTTTCTATGTATGACTCTATGACTCCATCACCTGATAAGCCTGGTCAATATTAAAATATTTAAAATTTATCACATTATCCCCCCCTAAGTCTTCTCTTCTATGGGTTAAATATCCTCATTTCCACCACTGATGCCTGGGTGTCCTACCACAAACATCACTAGTTTATCAATGTTCTTTTAAAATCTGGGGCCCAGGATTGAACATGCCCTAGCCCAATGTGGTCTGACCAGGGCAGGGCCTAGTAGGACCACTTCCTCCCTGGTTCTGGACGCTTTCATATCCAAAGGCAACCCAGTCTCTCAGTTTCTTAGTCGTCTTATTGAACTACCTCCTCCTATTGGGCTTGTAGTCTATTAACTCTTCCTTCCTGGGGTTTCCCAACCCCCTGATCTTTTGTTTCCTGGACTCTACTTTAACCATGTCTCACTCATCTCTTACTTGTGAAGGTAATTGTTGATCTTTTTCCCTTTTCTCCACTGCTGGGCTATCTATTAAATTGAATAGAGATAAAATTTTGTAAGATCTAACCTGTTGTTCTAGTCTTTTGGAATAATTTTGCCTTCTGATACTATTATTGAGTACATGATTCCCACCTTTGCGTTATCTGCACCAAAGTCATAGATAAAATCATTAAATAGCACAGCAAACAGCAATACTGTCATCTTCTAGTTCCTTCATCTACTCAACACCAGTGACCAACTTCATTCCTCCACTCTCTGTATAGAGCTGACCACCCACTTGCTCATAATACCTACAAGTCTTTGATTTCATTATTTAAGAATTTTGAAATTACTTATCAGATTGGGGTTAGAAGTTATCATGGGAATCTTCATTAACTGAGGGTCCCTGTCCCTGTCAAATTGATGAAATTACAAGATACAAAGGTCAGGTAGCAGTCACATTTGTACTCTGTACAGAATACTCCCCCTTCAGACTTGGGAAGGTCATATTTTCAAATTATAAAAGACATGGATCTTTCAAAGTTCAAGTGTATTGTTTTGTACCATGGAAAGGATGTGAGACCCTTAATGGAATAACCTCAATGGCCTATTTCCAGATCATGAAAGGTGTGACTCACGGAATAAGCTTTGCTTCAGTCAAATTGACACCTTTTACAGGCCTTCACTAGAAAAGTCCAAAATTCCCTACTGCATGCTGGGTCCTTTCCAGTTGTTCTGATCTACATC
Organism: Gymnobelideus leadbeateri; assembly: GCA_011680675.1. NCBI lineage: Eukaryota > Metazoa > Chordata > Mammalia > Diprotodontia > Petauridae > Gymnobelideus > Gymnobelideus leadbeateri. The sequence goes on from WOXC01006017.1 coordinate 27,478, forward strand.
TGACCACTAGACCCAAATGGCTCTGGAGGTGAAAGTGAGTTTGATGACTTTGCACAGCTCTCCCTCACTTAAATCCAATTCACTTGCATGTTGTGGCATTGTCTCCTTAGAGAAGAAAGGACAAAAAGCAGTAGCAAAGAGTGTGAAACAGGAAATGGCTCATTAACAGTTTTTAAGAAAGCATAAAATAATTTACCCTCCATTTAGGAAATTCCCCCGCAATTTGGTGGAACTATAAGAAACCAAATCTTTAACTGATGAAGGATAAGTCATACTTCTGTTGCCCTTTTAAAAACTATCTATCTAGTTTTGCAGTCAATTACTAAAGGGATCATCCCTGGCAGTTGGAGTAATATCTTGTATTTGAGGAGAGAGCCAGCTGTGGAGAAAGAGCTCAGCTTCTGTGCAGGAATTCCACTTTGGCTATTTCCCTTGTGGGAGGGAATATAGAAGGAAGGGATTTCTATCTTCATGTGTAGTTGAAATTTTTTGATTTATTGCCTTTCTTAGCTTTTTAGTTCACAGAAATCACAGATTTTGAGAGTGGAAAGGGTTATCTAGTCCAACTTAAACATGAAAAGAATCACCACTATACCATATTTGACAAGTGGTTGTCTAGCTTCTACTTGAAGCTCCTGAAAAAGGAGAAATCTACCACCTTTCCAGATATCTCAAATCGCTGATTAGTTTTTTCTCTTTTTGTTGATGAAATTACTTATAGACATAAAATTATCCCTAAGTACTGTTTTAGCTCCACACAAAAGTTTTGGTTGTTTGTCTCAATGTTGTAATTTTATTTGATAAAATTATTTGTCATTTCTATGATTTGCTCTTTGGACAACACATTCCTTAAGATTATATTATTTCTTCTTCTTTTAAATTGGAATCCTTTGTGGTCAATTTTTTAAAGGTGCCATGTAAATCTCAGATATAATGTAATTACTTTTATTCTCATTCAGCAATCAGTGAAGTTCTATCATATTTAACATGTCTAAAATTTTATCCAATTTCTTCTTTGGTCCATATCTTTTTGTTGGATTTGTCTAGGTCTGAAGGGGGCAACACTGAGGTTCATAACTGTTATAGTTTTGTGGTCCTGTATTAGTGAATAGAAGCTCTGAAAAGTATTGCTATAGTAGAAAAACTTAGAGTTTAGTTCTGGAAAGGGATTGGATCTATTTTCCAATTATCAATCTGGATACATATGGTAAGGACCATCACTAGTGAGCTAACATTTAGTGATGACTTTTTTTAGACATGGCAACCCAAGAAACTTAGATACTATACAATTCAGCAAAATATAAAGGAGTGAAATTATTTTCATCTAGAAAAAATATTTCATTTAACATAACGAAGCGTCCCTTCTAATGTCCTTTAACCATATTTATTTTTGTTGTTGCATAATAAATTGTTGGATTCTGCTTTCAAATAATTTCTGCTACCCTACATTTTGTGGGGGAGTTTACACAATTCACATACATGGTTATGATTATTAGTTGTGTTTTTAAAAATTCCATCATATCCTTTTCTATTTTTTCTCTCTTTCACCTTTCTATTGTCTTTACAAAAGAAAAGAACATGTTGAAATAAAGGAAATGAGATCAATGTTACTAATGTATAATTTCAGTGGTCTGATCTTACAACTTCTGTCCCTTCTTTCTTCATCTAGCCCAAGCCAAGATTACTGGTTCTCACATGTTCTCAAATCTTTTAATATTACTCCTTTGTTATCTCATGAACAAAACTATAGTTCATTTTGCTTATTCCCTTCCTAATTCTCCTCTTCCTCTTAAACTTCTCTCTCCTCATTCTTGTCTATTTTCTTGTTGAATTTGATGTATTTCTACTCAGAACACTTTGAATAAGTGTGTGCACATATGCAAGTTCAGTCCTCACTTGACTGGTTAACATAAGAATGAGGTTCATGTTTGTATACTCCTCATCTGGAACACTCCAATTATGAGAACTAGTAAGTTCCTCTCTCTCCTGCCTTCTTTGTTCCTTTCTTTCCCTTCCTTTTCTCTCTTATCCAAATCAATAAAATAGAACAAAACAACATTTAGGCCCTGTGTTCATCATTCTTTACTCCTTACATGACCATTGGAGATAGTTAGATCCTGAGGGGACACTTGTATCTTCTGCTCTCTCTTGAAGCCATTCAACACCTGGCACCTTCCTCCCTTTGCAGGCTGCTCCCACTTGCCTCTGCTCTATGTAGCCTGCAACCATCCACAGTGGCCTCCTTGTTGTTTCTTGGACAAGACATGCTTTCTCTCTGTCTGTCCCTGCCTCTTGCCTTTTTCTTTTTGTCAGTCTCTGCCTCTGTCTTTTTCACTTTGCCTTTCTCTCTCTCCCTTCCTTCCTCAGTTTTTTTCCCTCCTTCTCTCCCCCTTCCTCCTTTCTTCTCTCTTTTCTCCCCCTCTATAGTGCCAATGCAATATTTACAGTGCCCATTACACTATAAGTATACCTGCATGGTGCTCAATTGCAAAATATAGCAGACTCTCCATATAGAAGACAGAAGCAAAACATTTATTCAGACACCAGAAAACCAAATCCCCAAATCAGTAAGCCGATTCCATCAAAATAGCAAAGAAGTTAATAAGCCACAATAGCACAGTGAACCACAGCATCCTTTAGCCTTTCCAGAAACCAATATGAGACCAACATGTACTCACAAACCTATTTGTCTTCCTGGGAAACATACTCTCCTCTGAGCCATCTACTCTGGCTCTGACTCCCAGTTCCTGCTGGCTCTGCTCCACCCTTCATTGAACTCCTCTCATTACAGGCTGCATGTGATTACATTCAGCCTATTGGGGGCAGAGGATATTTTCAAAGCAGGGAAGGTTTTCAAATTCCCTTAGGCTTAGTAAGGGGCAGGGAAGATCTTCAAATTCCCATTAGTGTAACATTCAAGCCCAAGATATTTCATGTCCCTTACATAGTGAAAATACATGAACGATACAGTTCATTACATAGATTAATGAGAGTTTAGGGATAACTGGTGAGGTAACTGGTGTCAAGAAAACTGTATATTAGGGTGGGGGCTTGGGCACAAGCACCTCATCTTTCCCCCTTTGAACAAATGGGATTCAAAATCTTGGGCTAAAGAGTGAAGATATCTTCTCCAAAGCTACTTCCAGCTGAAGTTGGACATAGAGCTGTCCCTACCCCAAGAGGTCCCATTGAGAGGCCAGTTCTTTAGTTGGCATCTGGAGCTTGGTTGACTCCAGGTCCAGGGGTGACACATCAGAGTCACAGACAGGGGGTGGCATCTGGCTTAAGCGATCAGGCATCTGCAGGAGGAGAGTACCAAGCCTGCAGAAAACAAATCTAGCAAACAATTTTAACAGACAAAAAGAAACAAAGATAGGGCCACCTGTGATTCTGGTGTCCATGAACTCACTATCGTAGCCTCATTCACAGGAGAATACACTAGTTAAGGGTACAATCTGGTAATCATCTTCTCCTGAACAAACAACAGCCACAGTATTATCTTTCCCATGTGCTATAATTTGCTCAGCCTTTGGAACATCATCTGGCTTCCACTTTACCCATACCTTAGCTTCCAATTTGATTCTGTTAGTAGAACCAAACCCTTCAGTTCCTCTGATAGTTATTTCAGAAGCTGGGTCAGTTAGCACAAGGGATATTGTTTCACAAGGAATAATAATCACTTGAACTATTCTATCATTTTTCCAAAACTGTATGGGTTCCTCACCTAAATTTTGCAATGTCACAATAATTACTCCTTGATAATTTGAATCTATTATTCCAGCCAATACAAGTATACCTGGAGCTGCTAAACCTGATTTAGGTAATATCTGTCCAAAATGATTTCTAGGGATTCTCATACATATTCCATTAAGGATGTATCTTATTTCTTTTCTATCCAACCCAAAGTCTTCTAAACAACATAAATCATATTCTGCCCAACCAGGTGTTCCTGAATACAGTGCTGGGACATCTTGCCTCACAGTCCAATACTCAATATTTGGGATCTTATGTGTCTGCTGTTTTCTAATGTGCAGATTTGGGGTCATCATTCTGGCTAGAGGTGTACTTTCTCCCAGTGGTCTATTATTCAAATTACATAAAGCAGTGAACAGATTATCTTTCCAATGCTGATATGAATTGTTAGAACTTAACTTCCTTAACTGTTCTTTCAATAATCCATTCATTCTTTCAATTAACCCAGATGCTTGTGGATAATATGGAACATGATATATCTATTCAAAATTGCTTAATATACAATCTCTTCACTTCATTACCTTTGAAATTTGACCCATTGTCACTTTGAATCTGCATTGGGGTTCCATAATACAGACTAATGAGATCTAGAGTTTTACAGGTGTTTTTATGGGTTGCATTCCCATAAGGACAAGTCACTAGTGCACCTGAATAGGTGTCAACACAAGTTCATATAAATCTGCATCCTTTATCTTGGGGTAGGGTGCTCTATTTCACTAATTAGTAGAGTCAGAAGTAAGTGCTTATAAGCGGGAGGAGCTCTGGCTCCTTTGTCAGTGATTCTCACCATCCAAGACACTAAGGATTCTCCCATCCTTTGAGTGAATCTGGTTAATCTATCAGTAATCTCCTGTTGAGTGTAATCCTCAATTATCTCCCTGAACTGTGTTTGACCTCCCTGATTCTCCTGCTTTCTTCTCAGTATGGGGCAAGCTTGATTTTGCATCCCCAGAAGGTAGCAGGTACAAAGTAGGTGCTTCATAAATGCACATTTTCTTCCTTTCTAGCAGAGGACATAGTACACAATAGGAACATAATAATGCAAAATCAACAAACATTTATTAGGCACCCATTGGAGCAGCTAGGTGGTTTAGCAGATAGAGTGCTGGGCCTGGAATCAGAAAGACTCATCTTCCTGAATTCAAATCTGGCCTCAGACACTCACTAGTTTTGTGACTCTGGGCAAGTCACTTTACCTGGTTTGCCTCAGTTTCCATATCAGGAGAAGGAAATGGTAAGTGGTTTACCCCAAATGGGATCACCAAGAGTCATACACGACTGAAATAATTGAACAACAGGGGGCACCCATTATGCACTACTTCCTGTGCTAGGAAGGAAACAAGCACTTATTAAGTGTCTGCTGTATGCCAGGCACTGTACTAAACAGTCCCTGCCTTCAAGGGTCTTACATTCTGTTGAGATGTCAGTTACTATGTTTACTGGAAGGGTGTGTAGCACATTAGCAGGTGTCCAAGGGGTTACCCAGAGAGGCGAATTTTGGCTTCTTCTCAGGGAAAGCACACTGCTAATGAGAGCTGATCCAGCCCAGAGTGGGCACCAGTGGAGGTGGGGAGACCACCTTGGTAGAAGGCACCAAGGTCACCCCTTTCTGGGGGGGAAAGGGTTGCTTGGTCAGTCTGGGAGCTGACATTTTATGAAAGCGAATATGATGGCCCCCTTTTCCAGAGCAGGAAACTGAGACTTTGAGTGAAGAAGTGACATGTACAGGCTCAACCAGCAGGACAGTGATAGCAGAGACTGTCCCTTAGCTCCTCAGATTCTCAGGCCCAACTAACCCAGGTCAGGAAGCTTCTCTTCTTCACTGCCAGAGGCCCAGTGTCCCCATCCTCTCTTCCCATCAAACCTGTTGATCCCCAAAGATTCAAAGCTCATTCAAGCTGAGGCAGACATGACTGGAAGCAGCTTCAGGTGTGACCTATACAAGGTGGGGGTGGGGAGCATTCTTCTAGGGCTCCAAGCTTCCAGCAAAAGGAGTAAAGCTCTAAGTATGAATTTTTAGGCACCAGCAGGTAGAAAAAAGCATTTTTGATGGAAAAGACTGATTGGGGCAGGAGTGGGGTGGGTAGAAAGTTTGTCTTTCCCCAAACCCCTGAATTTATAGGATTTGGGCAGGTCATCTGGGATAATTCTTTCATTTACAGAGGACGAAACTGAGGCCAAGGGGTTAGGGGACATTTTAATTAGAAGAATTGGGATTTGCCTTCCAAGTTTGCCACATCCAGGCTGCCTCCTGTTCTGCCCATGGTTAAGGACACTGGGTCTCTGATCCATGACAAAGTGGTTGTGTGTGCACATCCCAAGGCTGGGGCTGTCAGGAGTCCCTAATGCCTACCTAGGCCTCCCCTGCCAGCCTTCTTGGACCAGTTCTACTGGTTTCTACCTGGCAGGAAGATGCTTCCAGTGCCACTGGGAACAAGGAAGAAAGGCTGGAGGTAAGGTACAGTGTGGCTGTTTGACGTCTTCTGGGCCTTAACTCAACTCTGACAATGGCCCATTGGCACCTCTTTGCACTTGCTCCCTAGGAGGTCCTTGCACCCACACTTCTGGCATGCCATGGAAGGGCCCAGCCTGGGATGGAGTTAGCTAGTAATCAGCAGCTCCAAGCTCCTCTCAGAGCACTCTCTCTAACTCCTCATCCCCCTTCAATTCCCTCATCTGACTGAAACCTTCCCTCTTTCCCTTCTAAGCTCAGCTTTAAAATCTCCACCCCCCCTTTCCCATGGCTCCCTTACCCTCTGTTTCACTTTCCAGATCTTCCCTCCCCTTCCAGCCCTACTCCTCCTCTCCCTTTCCCTCCCTTCTCCTTATTTCCTCTCCCCTTCCAGCTCCTCTCCTCCCCTCTCTCCTCTTTCCCTAAATTCAAATTCTGGGTCATGCATCCTATCTAGTCAATTCATTTTTCTAAAATAAGTATAATTCTATTCATACTCCCTACCTCTGGAGATCACTGGGAGGAAAATGTTTATTCCTTTGGGCATTTGACCTTATTTGTACTCTTGCCCTGCGGCTGGGACTGGAGACTGAGAAAAACTCATGTTGGCCTATGTTTTTTCTCACTCACTCATCCATCCATCCATCCATCCATCCATCCATCCATCCATCCATCCAAAGGGAGCATGACATAGGAGAAAGAGCACCCCCTGGGTCTGAGTTTCCTTCATTGTGAGATGAGGGGTTAGTAATGGCTTCTGAGGCCCTATCCAGCTATGATCCCATGGCAATGACACCCTCTCTGGGTTGACATGGGGATCACCACCTGCTGTGTTCACTCTGTACTTGTGATCCTGGACCCCAGGTGACCTACTTCAGTTAGGAGCCCCTGGATACCTTATTGCTGTAGGCTTATTAAAAGTTTTTTTTTTCACTTTAGTAGAAATGGACAGTGATGTCCCTTCAAACAAGTCTCTAACTGCTAATGTGATTAAAAATATTTTCCCCTCCATTGAACATAAAAACAATTTTAGGAATTTTTTTTAACTTATGAAGTTCCAATTCTCTACCCCACATCTTTCCCTTTTTCCCCTTACTCCTCTTTCCCCTCCCTGAAATGGTAAGCAATCTGATTTAGATTATAAATGTACGATAATGGAAAACAAACTTCCAGATTTGTCATTTTATGGAAGAAAACCAGAACCAAAAAAAAATGAAACAAGAAAAAGTGAAAAAAGCATATGCTTTGGTGTCTATTCAGAGGCCATCAGTTCTTTCTGTTCATATCCTTTAAGCATTTATCAGTTGGGGAATGATTTGTATTCTTATAAATTTGACTCAGTTTTCCATATATTTTAGAAATGAGGCCTTTATCAGAGACCCTACCTGTAAAAATTATTTCACAATTTTCTCTTTCCCTTCTAATCTTAGTTGTATTGACTTTGTGCAAAACCTTTTTAATTCAATGTAATAAAAATTCACCATTGTGCATTGCATAATGTTCTCTGTCTTTTGTTTGGTCATAACTTCTGTTCTCCATAGACCTGTGAGGTAAACTATTCCTTGCTCTCTTAATTTGTTTATAGTATCACTCTTTATGTCTGAATTGTATACCCATTTTGACCTTATCTTGGTATATGGTGTAAGATGTTGGTTTATGGGGGGGGGCGGAGTCAAGATGGCGGAGTAAAAACAGCACAGCCAAGGCTCTCTCCCCCCAGATCACCTCCAAACCATGTAAAAGGGGACTCCGAACAACTTCTGGAGCCCCAGCACCCACAGAATGACACAGAGAAGCTAACCTCCTGCTGAGGACAGCCCAGCAGCCCTGCAGGAAGGGCCAGAGCAGCACTCTGGGAGCAGTACTCTGGCAGCAGACAGCGCAGCTCTCTGGGAGCTGACAGCCCAGTGTGCAGAGAGCTGAGGCCAGGTCCGCGTGAGCCAAGGTTTTAGTCCCGGGTGGCTGGGCCAGCAGCCAGCCGGAGGGACCCCAGAACACCAGCAGCTGTGGCGATTACAGAATTATCAACACAGACATGCCTAGAACAAAGTGGAAGGTTAGTGCCCTATGGACTTTGGGACCAGTATTTGGGGAACGCATCGGCTTCCTCCCCTGGGGGCTAGAAGCTGCTGAGGAGACACGCCATTTTGCAGTTTTCAGTGGCGGCTCCAGCTCCTGGCCTACGAACTGTAGGGAGATCCAGTGATCAGTCTTGGGGGGTAATCGCTGTTGCTTTAACCTCCCCGGATCTGGACTGTGGTCTGGGGTGGAGGTCGTGGGGTGGGTATCCAGCTTGCCAGAAACGGAAGTTGTGAAGACCCCAGCTTTGGGAAGCAAGCTCACCTGTCTGATGGCAGAGTCCTACTGTGGCAACAAGCCCAAAAGTCAAGTAATTAAGTGGCAACATGCTGAGGCAAAGGAAACAAAATAAACAGAAAAATGCAACATTAGACTCCTATTGTGGGGGCAAAGAGGATCGAAGCATAAAACAGGAGGAGGACTTCGAGGTCAGAAATCCTGCTTCAAAAGCCCCAAAGGAAAATATGAGTGGGTTTCAGGCCATAGAGGATCTTAAGAAGGACTTTAAAAATCAAATAAGAGAAGTGGAGGAAAAATTCTAAGAGAAATGAGAAGGATGCAGGAAAAGTATGAAACGAAGGTCAACAGCCTGACTGAGGAAAATATCACCTTAAAAAATAGACTAACTCAAATAGTAAAGGAGGCCCAAAAGGGCAATGAGGAGAAGAATGCCTTAAAAACCAGAATTTTCCAGATGGAAAAAGAATCTCAAAAGCTCACTGAGGAGACTCATTCCTTCAGAGTTAGACTGGAGCAAATGGAAGCTAGTGATTTAATGAGAAATCAAGATGCTGTTAAACAGATCCAAACAAATGAAAGAATAGAAGGCAATGTGAAATATGTCATGGGAAAAACCACTGACCTGGAAAATAGATCCAGGAGAGATAATTTAAAAATTATTGGACTACCTGAAAGCCATGATCAAAGAAAGAACCTAGAAATCCCCCTTCAAGACATTCTCAAGGAAAATTGCCCTGATGTTTTAGACCCAGAGGGCAAAATAGTGGTTGAAAGAATCCACCAATCACCTCCTGAAAAAGATCCCCAAAACAAAACTTCCAGGAATATTATAACTAGGTTCCAGAATTCCCAGATCAAGGAGGAAATACTCCAAGCAGTGAGGAAGAAACAATTTCAATATTGTGGAAACACAATCAGAATAGCCCAGGACCTGGCAGCTTCTACACTGAGGGATCGAAGGGCATGGAATATGATATTCCAGAGGGCAAAAGAGATGGGACTGAACCCAAGCGTCACCTACCCAGCAAAACCGAGTATTTTGTTTCAGGGGAAAATATGGTCATTCAGTAGAATAGAGTACTTTCAAGTATTCTTGAGAAAAACCCAGAGTTGAATAGAAAATTTGACATCCAGACACAAGAGGCAAGAGATGCCTGAGAAGGTAATCAGGGAAAAGAAATCAAAAGGAACTTATCAAAGTTGACCTATTTACATTCCTACATGGAAAAACAATAACTGTGACTGATGAAACTTTTCTCAGTATGAAAATAATGGAAGAAGGGTATATGGGCATATGAATACATATGTGAATATGTGTATATATGTTTACAGTTATACATGGATAGAGGGCACAGGTTGAATTTGGTGGGAAGAGAGGATAGTTAAGGGGTGAAATTATGAGGTGAGAGAGGAAAGTGGCAAGAGGAGATGGGGAGAGACAGGTAGGGTAAACTATCTCATGTAGAAGAAACAAGAGGAAGTGGTTGCAGGGGTGGGGAAGAACAGGAAGGCAAAAAGGCAAAACCATATTCTCATTGGATTTGGCCCAGGGAGAGAATGAAAAACATACTAAATGGGATATCTCACCCTGCAGCAGAGTAGGGGGAAGGGGGATTAGAGGGAGGATGATGGAGGAGAGGGCACTATAGGGGGAGGGGAGGTTGGAAGTACCCACTATTGAAGAGGGACAGGATCAAAGTAGGGAATGGACCAGGTGAGGGGTGGGATGGATGGGAGGGAATTATAAGCAGCCTTTTACAATATATCTACTATAGTAATGTTTTGCATAGCTATACATGTACAACACATACTGAATTACTTATCTTCCCAGAGGGAATGGGTGACAAGGGAGGAAGGGAATGGATATGAAATTTGAGGTCTTAAAATTAAATGTTTCAAATATATAAATACTATTATTAATACTATTTTGCATGCAATTGGGAGATAAGATGTGCAGGCATTGGGGCACAGAGATTCACCTTGCTCTAATGGAAAAGTCCAGGGGGTTATGGGAGAAGACATGGGAGAGAGCAGATTGGATGAGGGGATATCTTGTGGGACTGCTATTGTGGGATGGTGGGTAGGGGAAAAATGGTGAAAAAATTGTAACTCTCAATCTGGTGGAAATGAATGATGTAAACCATAAGTTAATAAAGCATTTGTTAAAAAAAAGATGTTGGTCTATGCCTAGTTTCTGCCATATTATTTTCCAGTTTTCCTAGCAGTTTTTGTCAAATAGTGAGTTCTTATCCCAGAAACTGGAGTCTTTGGGTTTATCAAGCAGTAAATGACTAGTAATTGACCATTGTGTCTTATTACTTAGCTTATTCCACTAATCTAACACTCTATTTCTTTGTCAGCATCAAATAGTTTTGATGATTGCTGCTTTATAATACAGTTTTAGTTCTGGTACAGCTAGGTCACCCTCACTTGCATTTCTTTTCATTAATTTCCTTGATATTCTGAACCTTTTATTTTTTCGGATGAATTTTATTATCATTTTTCTAGCTCTATAAAACAATTTTTTGGTAGTTTGATTGGTATGGCAATGAATAAGTAAATTAATTTAGGTAGAATTGTCATTTTTGTTACCTCTGCCCACAAGCAACTGAGTATATCATCATATCATCTGCAAAGAGTCATAGCTTTGTTTTTTCTTTGCCTCTTCTAAATCCTTCAATTTCTTTTTCTTCTCTTGCTAAAGCTAACATTTCTGGTACAATATTGAATAACAATGGTGATAATGGACATTCTTGTTTCACCCTGGATCTTATTAGAAACTCTTTTAGCTCATCGCCATTACAGAGAATGCTTGCTGATGGTTTCAGATAGATGTCACTTATCATTTTGAGGAGAACTCCATTTATTTTTATTCTCTCTAGTGATTTTAATAGGAATGGCTATTGTGTTTTGTTAAGAAGCTCATCTGTATCTATTGAGGTAGTCATATGATTTCTGTTAATTTTGTTATTGATATGGCCAATTTTGCTGATAGTTTTCTTAATATTGAACCGGTCCTGGATTCCTGGTACAAATTCTACCTGCTCACAGTGCGTTATCTCTGTGATAAGTTGTTGTAATTTCTTTGTTAATATTTTACTTAAATTTTTCTCATCAATATTCATTATGGAAATTGGTCTATAATTTTCTTTTTCTGTTTTGGCTCTTCTTGGTTTAGTCATCAGCACCATATTTGTACCATAAAAAAAATGTTGCAGGACTCCCTCTTCACCGATTTCCCCCCAAATAGTTTATATAGTAGAATTAGTTGTCAAAATGTTTGGTAGAATTCGTTTATAAATCCATGTGGCCCTGACAATTTTTTCTTAAGGACTTCATTGATAGCTTGCTCAATTTCTTTTTCTGAAAGACTTATTTAAATATTCTATTTTCTCTTCTGTATTTCTAAGCAATTTATATTTTTGTAAATATTCCTCCATTTTACTAAGATTGTTAGATTTATAGGTATACAGTTGGTCAAAAGAGCTCCCAGTTATTGTTTTTATTTCCTTTTAGTTGGTGGTGATTCACCCTCTTAATTTTTGATAATGGCAATTTGGTTTTCTTCTTTCTTTTTTTTTTAAATCAAATTAACCAAAAGTTTATCTATTTTATTTCATAAAATCATCTTTTACTTTTATTTATTAGTTCAATAGTTTTCTTAATTTCAGTTTTATTAATCTTTCCTTTGGTTTTCAGAATTTCTAGTTTGGTATTTAATTGGGAATTTTTAATTTGTTCTTTTTCTAGATTTTTGGTTGCATGTCCAATTCACTGATCTCCTCTTTCTCTGTTTTGTTAATGTAAGCATTTAGATATGTAAAATTTCCGCTAAGAATAGTTTTGGCTGCATCCCATAAGTTTTGGTATGTTGTCTCATTATTGTCATTCTCTTTGATGAAGTTATTGTTTTTCCTATGATTTGTTGTTTGATCCACTCATTCTTTAGGATTAGATTAATTAATTTCTAATTAATTTTTTAGAAAATCTTTCCATGGCCTTTTATTACATGCAAATTTTTTATTGCATCATGATCTGAAAAGGATAGATTTAATATTTCTGCCTTTCTGCATTGGATTGTAAGGTTTTTGTGCCCTAGTGCATGATCAATTTTTGTATAGGTGCCATGTACTGCTGAGAAAGAAATTATATTCCTTTCTATCTCCATTCAGTTTTCTCCAGAGGTCTACTATATGTAACTTTTCTAAAATTCTATCCACTTCCAGAACTTTTTTCTTTTTTACTTTGTGTTTTTACTTTGTGTTTAGCTGTGGTGCCCAGAATGGATCATGATACTCCTATCGTGGTCACCTCTCTTTTTCTGGGATCTGTGCCTTTCCTTATATAGCCCAATATCACAGTATCATTTTTGGGGGTGGGATGGTTGGGAAACCTTCATACAGCTGGCTCACATTGAGCCAAGTAAGCCACATTTTACCCCACTAAAACCCCAGAAATCTTTTAGATGAACTAACCAGACCTCATGTGGTTCATCCTTGGGAAATTTGAGTTTTTAAACTGGAATGTAAGACTTTACATTGACCCTGATTATACCTCATCTCTTCAGTTTCATCCAATATTCTGTCCTGTCAAGGTCTTTTTGGATCCTGATTCTGTTATCTGGTATGTTGGCTAGTTCCCCCAGCTTGGTGTCATTGACAAATTGATAAATATGATAAGCACTGGACTTGGAAGACCTGAGTTCAAATCTAGCTTCACACATTTGTCAGTTGTGTGACTCTGGACAAGTCACTTACTTAATCACTGTTGGCTTCACTTCCCTTACCTGTAAAGTGGGGATAATAATAGCAATCCTCTCACAAGGTTGTTGTGAGGATCAAATGAGATGTTTGTAAGGCATTTTACAAACCTGAAAGTGCTATAAAAATCCAAGCTATTATTTATGTCTTTATCTAAATTAATGATTTCCTTCTTGACTTTCTAAATCCTACTCATCTTTTAGGGCATAAGTCAAGTCCTATCTACTACATGAAGTCTTTGCCAATCATGACAACCCTTGCCAAGCTTCTCTTCATGACATTGTACCACTTACTTTTGCAATTCCGACAGTTTGTCCAGCCCTGACCTCTTTTTAGAGTTCTTTGTTTTTTTTTTTTGTTATTGTTCTTGTTCTTCCTTTGTTCTGGAAGAGGACCAATGACATCACAACAGTGATATTTTGACTTGCTCATGAATTAGATTTAAGTGAGGCAGATCAATTAATTGGGTCATCTTTAGAATTCTAGATTCTTTCTGTATGTCTCACTGTCACTTTTTTTTTAAACAAATGCTTTCTTAACTTCTGTTTTACATCATTCATTTCTGCCAGATTTTGAGTTACAGTCATTTCCCCCCCGTTATTCCCATACCCAACCTCCCAGAATAGCAGTCCCACAAGATATCACTTCCTCCAATCTGCTCTCTCCCATACCTTCTCCCATACCCCCTTCGACTTTTCCATTAGAGGAAGGTGAATCTTTGTGTCCCAATGCCTGCACATCTTATCTCCCAATTATAAGCAAAAGAGTATTAATAATAGTATTTACATATATTTGAAACATTTAATGTTGAAACCTCAAATTTCAGATCCATTTCCTTCCTCTCTTGTCACCCATTCCCTCTGGGGAGATAAGTAATTCAGTATATGTTGTATATGTCTAGCTATGCAAAACATTATCATAGTAGATATATTGTACAAGGCTGCTTATAATTCCCTCCCACTCATCCCACCCCCCACCTGGTCCATTCCCTACATGATCCTGTCCCTCTTCTATAGTGGGTACTTCCAACCTCCCCTCCCCCAAGGATGCCCTCCCATCCATCATCCCTCCTCTCATCCCCCTTCCCCTATTCTGCTGTAGGTTGAGATATCCCATTTAGTATGTATGTCATTCTCTCCCTGAACCAAATTCAATGAGAATGTGGTTTTGCCTTTTTTCCTTCCTATTCTCCCCCTCCCTTGCAACCACTTCCCCTTGCTTCTTCTACATGAGATAGTTTACCCTACCCTGTCTCTCCCCATCTCCTCTTGCCACTTTCCTCTCTCACCTCATAATTTCATCCCTTGAGTATTCTCCCTTCCCAACAAATTCAACCTATGCCCTCTATCCATATACACACACATTCACATATGTATTCATATGACCACACATCCTTCTTCCATTATTTTCATAGTGAGAAAGATATCATCAGTCCCAGTTATTGCTTTTCCATATAGGAATGTAACTAGTTCAACTTTGATAAGTTCCTTTTGATTTCTTTTCCCTGATTACCTTCTCAGGCATCTCTTGCTTCTTGTGTCTGGATGTCAAATTTTCTATTCAATTCTGGTTTTTTTCTCAAGAATGCTTGAAAGTCTTGTATTCCACTGAATGACCATATTTTCCCCTGAAACAAAATACTCAGTTTTGCTGGGTAGGTGACCCTTGGGTTCATTCTCAGTTCTTTTGCCCTCTGGAATATCATATTCCATGCCCTTCGATCCCTCAGTGTAGAAGCTGCCAGGTCCTGGGCTTTTCTGATTGTGTTTCCACAATATTGAAATTGTTTCTTCCTGGCTGCTTGTATTTTCTCCTTGATCTGGGGATTCTGGAACCTGGCTATAATATTCCTGGGAGTTTTCTTTTGGGATCTTTTTCAGGAGGTGATCGGTGGATTCTTTCAACCTCTATTTTGCCCTCTGGATCTAAAACATCAGGGCAGTTTTCCTTGAGAATTTCTTGAAGGGTGATTTCTAGGTTCTTTCTTGATCATGGCTTTCAGGTAGTCCAATAATTTTTAAATTGTCTCTCCTGGATCTATTTTCCAGGTCAGTGGTTTTTCCCATGTGATATTTCACATTGCCTTCTAATCTTTCATTTGTTTGGATCTGCTTAACAGCATCTTGATTTCTCATAAAGTCATTAGCTTCCATTTGCTCCAGTCTAACTCTGAAGGAATGAATCTCCTCAGTGAACTTTTGAGATTCTTTTTCCATCTGGCAAATTCGACTTTTTAAGGCATTCTTCTCCTCATTGCCCTTTTGGGCCTCCTTTGCCATTTGAGTTAGTCTATTTTTTAAGGTGTTGTTTTCCTCAGTCAGGCTGTTGACCCTCATTTCATACTTTTCCTGCATCCTTCTCATTTCTCTTTCCAATTTTTCCTCCAATTCTCTTATTTGATTTTTAAAGTCCTTCTTAAGGTCCTCTATGGCCTGCAACCCGCTCATGTTTTCCCCTGGGGCTTTTGGAGCAGGACTTCTGACCTCACAGTCCTTTTCCCGCTCTATGCCCCCAAAACAGGAGTCTAAGGTTGCATTTTTCTGTTTCCTTTGCCTTGGCATGTTGCCACTTGATTACCTGACTTTTGGGCTTGTTGCCACACTATGGCTTTAAGGCTAGATAGAGGAATTTTCATCCCGAACGTGTGGGGGGCCACTTCCGTTTCTGGCAAGCTGTAAACCCACCCACGACTTCCACCTTAGATCACAATCCAGATCCAGGGAGGTTAAAGCAAGAGTGATTACCCCCCCCCCCCCCCAAGACTGATCGCTGGATCTCCCTACGATTAATTGCAGGCCAGGAGCTGGAGCTGCCTCTGAAAAGTACAAAATGGCGTGTGTCCTCAGCGGCTTCTAGCCCCCAGGGGAGGGAGCCGACGCATTCCCCAAATACTGGTCCCAAAGTCCATAGGACACTAACCTCTTACTTTGTCCTAAGCATGTCTATGTTGATAATTCTGGAGTTGCCACGGCTGCTGGTGTTCTGGGGTTCCTCCAGCCGGCTGCTGGCCCTGCCACCCTGGGGCTAAAACCTCGGCTCACGGGGACCTGGGCTCCGCTCGGCTCCACTTCCTGCGCTCTGCACGTTGCGCGCTGCCGGCTCCCAGACCGTTGTGCTGGTCCTTCCTGCAGGGCTGCTGGGCTGTCCTCAGTGGAAGGTTACCTTCTCTGTGTCGTTCTGTGGGTGATGGGGTTCCAGAAGTTGTTCAGAGTCCCCTTTTACATAGTTTGGGGGGAATCTGGGGTCAGAGTGGCTTGGATGAGCTGTTTCTACTCTGCCATCTTGGCTCCGCCCCTGTCACTTTTGTCTTAACATGCCAACCAATGAATCAACAAGCATTTATTAAATGCCTACTATGCTCTAGGCTCGATGTTGGGAATACAAGGACATTGAATGAAACGATTTCTAGTCAGAAGGAACTTTATGTTCTAATGAGAAGGGTAACAAATAAATACATAGCGAATGAATGTAAAGAGAATAAATCCAGACAAACCCAAAGTAAAATCTAAGGTAGTTTGGGAGGGAGGGAATTAGTAATTGAGGGAATCGGTTAAGTCGACAAGTATTCATTAAGCACCTACTATGTGCAGACACTTCTAAGGAAGGGAATATAAAGAAAGACAGAGGTCAGCCCCTGCCCTTCAGGATGTTACAGTCATGAGAGACTTCATATAGAAGGCAACACTTAAGCTGCATGAGATGGAGGAAAGAGGGGAGTGCCTTTCAAGTGTGTGGGATGGCCAGAGGTAGGCCCAGAGATTGGAGATGGAGGGTGACATTTGAGAGACAGAAAGAAGAGCTCTTTGCTGGATGCCAGAGCATCAGAGAGGGAGCAAGCCCACTCTCTCATCCCCTCTCAGTCTGCTTCTCCCTTTCTTTCCCTCTTTCTGTTCACAGCACCCAAGATCCCAAGCCTCAAAACTCATATCATCTTTGACTTCTCACTCTTTCTCTGCCCTGCTCCCCTCATTCAACCAGTCCCTTTGTTTTCTCCATCTTCCCTAACCACCCCCTTCTCTTGGCCTCCATAGCCACCCCAGCCATTCACCTCCCTTCCAATTCATCCTATACATCCACATAGGTTAATCAGTTGAACGCAGAGATCTTTTCACATCCCTTCCTCATTCAAGACTCTGATTTATTTTGCTTGAGTACTTCCAACGAGACCCTGTTTTATCCTCAGAGCAACTCTGTGAGGTCGGTGCTATTATTATCACCCCCATTTTGCAGATGAGGAAATTGAGGCTCAGAGAGGTTATTTGACTTGCCCAGGGACACACAGGACTTGACTTCATCTCTCTTGATTCTGAATCTAATTGGAATGCATTGGGCCACCTATTCCCCCAGTTTGTCTCTAATTTCTCTCCCCATCCAAACTTGTGCTTAGAGAAGTCCTACCTATATGGTGTCTTGCTGAGCTCCCCTTACCCAATAAGCTGTGAATTCACAGAATCTCAGAGCTGGAAGCTTGTACGAAATCAAATCCCACCTACACAGATAACTCTACAACTTCTTGTAGAATAGTTCTCTTCCCAAGGCAGCTAATTCTGCCCAGTTTGCATTGTGAATTACTCACCATATTTCCATTAGTTCTGTCTCCCAGGACCAAACAGAATAAGTCTAATTCCTTCGCCAAGTGACAGCCCTTCAGATACTTGCTGACATATATTTGATTTCCTTCCCCCATCCCCAACTCCTCCTTTGTCTGTCATTCAAGGCCATCTGAGGACTGCTTCTGCTCTGTCCCTCCAGTCCCAGCTTTATTGCTACTTACTGACTTGGGGTTCAAGTCTTAATTCTATTTACTCTTGTCATGTCCCCCCACCCCAATTACTTTGTTTCAGCTCCTTACATACTTTATCTGTGTCTTTGTTGTTTCCCAAATAGAATGTAAGTTCCTTGAGGGCAGTGTCTGTTTTGATTTTGTCTTTGGTATTTCCTGATGATGGAACAAACATTTACAAAATGCTGGGTATCAGGGACTCAAAGAAAAAATGAAATTGCCCCTTCTTCAAAGGGCTCACATTCTGCTGAGGGTTGGTTGGGTAACATGAACACAGACAAGCAAATATAAATGTACATGTACTCGTATATGTATATACACATATACATGTATGTGTATAATGCCTATTACATGTAACATCTAATAGGTGTGAATATAGCTATATAATGTACTTATTATATTTATGGTTATAGGTGGCAAGTCCAACTACCTTGTGAGTGTAATAGGTAACTGATCGGGGAGACAGGTATTGCCATTCCCCATAGGCTGGCTTCATCTCTACATTTATATGGATGAAAAGGTAGGTTGGGGGTCAGGTTCATAGAAAAAGCTATAATACTAACAACTCATATCAGACTAGCATGTTCTATCACTGCATCAAGGACCTGTGATTTCATTGGGAGGGATATCATGAATTATAGATCTGGAAAGGACTTTGGCTCAAATCAAACCCAACTTCTCCATTTTGCTGAGACTCAGAGGGGTATTTTCTTAAGTGAGTAACTTGAACCCAACTTCTCTGACATCTAATCCAGCAGTGCCCACTCTACCAAGCTGCCTCCTTTTCCACCCTAGGCAGCTGGTGAAGCATCCATTCTAGTATTAATTGTCTTATTTGCTGGAGTCTCAGGTGGGTGATTTGTTCCAGGCCAGTCACTATGGCAGCAACCAGGCAACCCCTGTGTTAAGTGCTAGGGATACAAAGGCAAAGGCGAATGCCCTCAAAAGGGTTTAAATTCTAGTTAGAAAGACAATATGTACATCCATAGGCATTTACAAAAGAGAAAAAGATACTTTGGGCGGTAGGGAAGGTCAATAGCATTTGGGGTATCAGGAAAAGCTTGTAGATATTTCAGCAGTGTCTGGAAGGTGAAGAAGGAGTACATTCCAGGTATGAGGAACAATGGGTACAAAGGCATGGGAAGAGAAGATAGGTTGTCCAAAGGAAGGAATCAAAAGGCCAATGTCTGGGCCACGCAGTATATGTGATGGGGAGTAATAATAATTATGATGGGAAGAACCAGGATGGCAGAGTACAGACCATGACCCAGTTGAACTCTCCCAACATTTCCCTCCAAATAGCTTTAAAATAAGACCTTCAATAAAACTTTGGAGCACCAGAGACAAAAAAAGTCAGAGAGAGACATTTGTCCAACCTAAGACAATTTCAGAGGTCTTCAGGAGAGGTCTGCAACACCAGGGTGGGCAAAAGCCTGGAGGGTGTCAGGACCACCAGGAGATGGCCACTGCAGCAGCAGCAGCAGCTTCAAGAGCTCTCAGCCCAGAGACAGTGAAGGGGTTGGACAAGTGGTCAGAAAGAGATTTCAGAGAACCCTTCACTGGCACAGGGTGCAGGTGGCACTGATTGGCAAAGCTATTCCTCAGAAGCAGGTCTGAGTTTCAGTTCCAGGACAGAGGAGAATGCTGGTGGTTGGTCCTAAGGGAGCAGGTGCCATGTTCTCAGTTCCAAGGTACAGAGAGGAGCACTGGTACTTTTGGCTTCCTGGGTAAAGACCAGAGTGCAGAAAAGCAGAGCAGTGACCACACTTTTCCCACGATCACACTACTTTGGAACATTTCCCTCCAAATAACTTTAAAATAAGACCTTCAATAAAACTTTGGAGCACCAGAGACAAAAAAAGTCAGAGAGAGACATTTGTCCAACCTAAGACAATTTCAGAGGTCTTCAGGAGAGGTCTGCAACACCAGGGTGGGCAAAAGCCTAGAGGGTGTCAGGACCACCAGGAGATGGCCACTGCAGCAGCAGCAGCAGCTTCAAGAGCTCTCAGCCCAGAGACAGTGAAGGGGTTGGACGAGTGGTCAGAAAGAGATTTCAGAGAACCCTTCACTGGCACAGGGTGCAGGTGGCACTGATTGGCAAAGCTATTCCTCAGAAGCAGGTCTGAGTTTCAGTTCCAGGACAGAGGAGAATGCTGGTGGTTGGTCCTAAGGGAGCAGGTGCCATGTTCTCAGTTCCAAGGTACAGAGAGGAGCACTGGTACTTTTGGCTTCCTGGGTAAAGACCAGAGTGCAGAAAAGCAGAGCAGTGACCACACTTTTCCCACGATCACACTACTTTGGAAGCAGTAAAAAATTGCAGACCCTCCAGAACTAGCTCTGAAAATGGATGCCTGAAGAAGTCTGAAATTTGAAGCTTGGGAGAGTACCTCCCCATCCCAGGTGAAGCAGAGTCTAACATAAAGTTCA
Source organism: Gymnobelideus leadbeateri (assembly GCA_011680675.1). NCBI lineage: Eukaryota > Metazoa > Chordata > Mammalia > Diprotodontia > Petauridae > Gymnobelideus > Gymnobelideus leadbeateri. Next base: position 47,972 of record WOXC01006017.1, read on the forward strand.
AAGTCAAAGAATGGTGTGGAAAGATGAGTAAACAATAGCAAAAACAATAACAATAACACAAACTTCAGCATAAAAATCAGGGAAAACTAAGACATTAACTGAGAAGAAGACAGCAATGTGAAAACAGCTCAAAGAAAATATTCTCTAATTAAAATGCTAATTGGACCCAAGCCCCAGAAGAATTACTGGAAGAATTAAAGAGATTAGAATAGTAGAGGAAAACTTGGGAAAAGAAATGAGAATGATGCAAGAAAATTATGAAAAATGAATGAACATTTTGGTAAAAAAAAAAGGTATAAAAAATACTAAAGTAAAATCACCTTGTAATACATAATTACCCTAATGGGCAAATGTTGGGAGCCAAAGAGGCCTGAGCCAGGACTTCAGATAATTACTTTGATATCAGTGGACCTGCATGTCAAAGATTTCTTTGAGATGCGACTTTTCACTAAGCCTGCTCTGGAGTTCTTTTGATATGGATTGCATTTAAAAGGATGTTGTTGGAGTTCTGAGACCAACAGGCTCTGTCCCAAGATATATCTGATTCTGCACTCTGGTATCTTTGAGTGGCCAGCTCTAAACATGATGTCTTTTGAGGATTGTGTTTCAGCTTTGAAGTTTGCTCTCAATTGTATCTGTTTATGACTGCGGCTGCATTAAGAAGTACCTGAGACCTGGATCTAAGGCTCTGCCCCAAAACTTTAGTTGTGCAAAACATTTGCAGGAAGTCAGTTCCTATGCAGATGTACTTGATGATGCGGCTTTGGCTTTAGGCTTTGAAGCCAGCTCTCAATAGCATCCTTTGAGATATAACTAACTGCATATGATAGAGGATAACTGACTTTTCCTAAGACTTTCTGGCACCTGGGGATCAAAAGGCCTTACTGCCATGCTACTTCCAGGATATGACAGACTAAGATAATGATATCTCTTCCTTTCTCTCCTTTGTCTCTTTGCTCTATGAAAACCTTTCCCAGAGTATCAATAAATGGAGTTCATCGTTCTTCCTTGAACTACCCACATGGCCTGGTCATTTCTTATTCAAGTCTCCGGATCATGCTAAGTGCTGGACACTGAGCAGCCCATGGCAGTCAAAGATAAACACAAATTTACCAGGGAAAAGAGCTCATTGCAAAGCAAAATAGGCCAAATGGAAGAGGAGGTACAAAAATTCACTGAAGAGCTCCTTAAAAGCAGGCTTTGCCAAATAAATATGGCGTAAAAAAAACTCACTGAAGAAAATGATTACTTAAAAACTAGCATTGGGAAAGTGGAAGCTCATGACTGAATGAGACATTAGAAACAATAAAACAGAGCCAAAAGAATGGAAAAATGGAAGAAAATGTGAAATAACTTATTGGAAATACAACTGAACAGGCAAATAGATTGAGGACATATAACTTAAGAATTATTAGACTACCTGAAAGACATAATCAAAGAAAGATTTCAAAAAATTATAAAGGAAACTGCCCCAATATCTTAAATCCAGAGGGCAAAATAGAAATTGAAAATATCCATCTCTTGAAAGAGATCCCAAAATGAAAACTTCCGGGAATTTCCAATTTCCAGGGCCACCAGATCAAAGAGAAATATTTCAAGGAGTCAGAAAGAAGCAATTCAAATATTGTGGAGCCACAGTCAGGATCACACAAGATTTAGCAATTTCCACAGAAAAGGAGCAAAGGGCTTAGAATATAATATTCTGGAGGACAAAGGAGCTAGGATTACAACCAAGAATAGCCCACCCAGCAAAATGGAATATAATCATTTAGGGGCAAAAATGGATGTTTAATGAAACAGATTTTCAAGCATTCTTAATGAAGCAACCAGAGCTGAATGGAAAATTTGATAGTGAACCAAAAGTCTCAAGAGAAGCATAAAGAAATAAACATGAAAGAATGGCATAAGGGACTCAACAAAGTTAAATTGTTTATGTTCCTATGTGAGAAGATGATAATATAACTGTTAAGAATCTTCATCATTATTATTTTATCTCTTTATCAATATTAGGGGAGTTAGGAGTCTGCATAGACAATGGGCATAGGTATGAGCTGATTAAGTGGGGATGCTCTCCAAGAAAAGAATGTGGGGATGAGAAAGAGGGATGCACTGGGAGAAGGGGGAAGGGAGATGTAGAATGGTACAAATTTTTGTAGAAGAGCTGGAGGGGGAAATGGGTGGGCACACACACACACATACATATATACAGTCAATTGGGTATAGAAATCTTTCTTACCCAATAAGGAGATATGAGGGGAAGAGAGTAAGAGATTTTTGGGGGAATGACAAGGGGGAGGGCAAATTGGAGGAGACAGTGATCAGAAGGAGGATAGACTTTTGAGGAGGGACAGGATAAAAAGAGAGAGAGAAAAGGATAAACTGAGATAAATGTAATAGAGGGAAATTCAGTTAGTTATTATAACTTTTAATGTGGATGGGATGAGTTGACCCATAGAATGGAAGCAGATAGCAGAAGGGATTGGAAATCAGAATCCAAGAATATGTTATGTACAAGAAACACAGTTGAAACAGAAAGTCACACATGGAGTTAAAACAAACAACTGGAATAGAATCTATTATGTTTCAGTTGAAGTAAAAAAGGCAGGGGTAGCAATCATAATCTCCGGTGAAGCAAAAGCAAAATTAGATCTAATTGAAAGAGATAATCAGGGAAACTACATTTTGCTAAAAGGCACCTGACAATGAGATGTATCAAATTTTTTTACAGCAAGTTTCTCTGATAAAGGCCTCATTTCTCAAATATATACTCAGTATAGAACTGAGTCAAATTTAGAAAAATAACAGCCATTCTCCAATTGATAAACGACCAAAGGATATGAGTAAGAATTTTCAGAAGAAGAAATCAAAGCTATCCATAGTCACATAAAAAATACTCTAAATCACTAATGATTAGAGAAATTCAAATTAAAGCAACCCTGAGAGACCACCTTATACCTATCAGAAGTGACAAATGCTGGAGGAGATGAGGGAAAATAGTTACACTGATAAACTGTTGGTAGAGTAGGCAACTGCTCCAACCATTCTGGGGAACAATCTGAAAGTATGCCCAAAGGGCTATAAAACTGCATACCCTTTGACCCAACAATAGCACTACCACATCTACACCCCTAAAGACACTACAGAAACAGGAAAAGGACTTCTATATTAAAAATATTTACAGCATCTCTTTGGTGGCAAAGAATTGGAAAATTGAGGGGATATTCCATCAATTGGGGAATGATTAGACAAAGTTGTGGCATATGATTGCATTGAAATACTATTTGCTATAAGAAATGATTAAAAGGGTGGTTTCAGGGGAAAAAACCAAGCATGACAAGAACTGATACAAAGTGAAGTGAGAAGAACGTGGAGGTCATTGTGCACAGTAAGAGCAATATTGTAATGATGATCACCAATGAAAGACGTGGCTACAGTGACCCAAGACAACTCCAAAGAGCTCGTGAAGAAAAAGTGCTACCCACCTCCAAAGAGAGAAATGATGAATTTGAGAGTGCGAAGTGGAGGATAATTTTCTCAGTTTCTTAAAATGTTTTGCCTTTTTTGGTGAAATGGCTAATATGGAAATATGTTTGCATGAGTTCACATGAATAATTGATAAATCATTTGCCTTCGCAGTGGCTGTGGGAGGGACAGGCTGGAGAGAATCTGGATCTCAAAAATTAAAAAGAAAAGAATATCAAAACCTATGATGATACGAAGTTAGAAAGACCCAAGCCCGAGCCCTGCCTCAGATGCTCACTAGCGGTGTGAGCTTGTGCTAGCCACGCCACTTTTATACGCCTCAGTTTCCTTAATTGTAAAATGGGGATAATCAGGGCATCTACCTTGGTGTTGTGAGGATCAAATGAGATAATATTTGTAAAAAGCACTTGGCACAATGCCTGGCAAATGCAAGGTGCTATAAAATGCTTATTCTTTCTTTCCCCTCAGTGTCTTCATCTGTAAAATGGGGATCATTATGGCATCTACCTCCCACAGCTGTTGTGAGGATACAATGAGACAATATTTGTAAAACACTCTGGAAACTTTAAGGGTCTCTGTAAATGCTAAGCTATAAATGTCTATTATTTTTGTTATTATTACATAGCACTTACTGAATGGCAAGTCATTTTACAAATACCATTTTATTTGACCCTTACATAGTTGTTCTCATAATTATTTTGCAGATGAGGAAACTGAGGCAGACAGTGGTGAAATTAGGGTCACCCAGCTGGCAAGTATCTGAAGCTGGATTTGAACTCAGGTCTTCTTGACTCCAAGGCTAGCAGTCCCAAACTCTATGCTTAAGTCAGCTGTCTTTCCATTAGACCGCATTGACGCAGATTGAATGGATTTCGTCACAATAGGTTGAGGTAGGTAGTGCAAGTGACGGGAGCAGGGCCACCCAGGTATCTAGTAGCAGACTTCGCATTTGAGGTTTGTTTCCCAGACCCCAAATGCTGTGCTCTTTCCTTTACACGCTTGTGCCTGTTTTCCACGTGGTCAACTAGAGTCACAAAGGCAGTAAGTGCCAGAGTCCATATTTCAACCCAGAAAATCAAGCCTCCTTTCCACTAGGTTATTCTCTCCACTTTTTTTTTTTACAGTTGTGGAAACTGAGGCTCAGAGGGGGTCTTCAGCATGCCCAGGACCACTCAGAGTCCCCAGGGTTGGCAGCGAGTTGGCAGGAGTCCAGCGTCAGGAGTGGCCACGATTCTCGGGACCGGGATCCCTAAGGTCAGGCTGGCACCCTCCCCTCCCTTCCCCAGGCCGCCCGGGCTCCTCCCAGCACCCGGCTCTATACCTGCCCTGCCCCTGCTCTGCCCCAGCCCAGCCTCCGCCTTTCTCGGGATCCCAGGGGCCCGGAACTCCACTCCTCGCAGATCCACCCCCACATCCATGCCCAAGGGACTTCTGTCCAGGAAGGACAGGAGGGGCCTCCCTCTCCCACCCCTCCGGCCACTCCCCTCACCTGCCCTCTGCCACCTCCTCTGCACTCCCCTCCCCAGGTTGGGGCTGATCATTCATCCAGGGCTCCAACACCGGAAATATAAGGAGGCAGGTAGGGGGCCCAGCAACTCACAGAACGAGCTGTCTGTCGGGCGGGACAGACCTGCCACCATGGACTTCACAGAGAGCCGCAGCGTCTCTGCCGGGACCCTCGCGCGTCCCCTCTCGTCCGACCGCATCAAGAATGCTGCGGACATCTCCGTCATTGTCATCTACTTCGTGGTGGTGATGGCCGTGGGACTGTGGGTACGTGGGGGCCCAGGGGCAGGGGCAGGGTAGGGAACCACGGACAGAGGGAGCTAAGGGGGTGACTGCGAGACCTAGGATAAGTCATTCACTCTTCTGAGGCAGTAAAATGAGGAGGCTGGACGAGCTGAGCTAGCCCTCTAGCTATGATACTTGAAATGACCCATTCAGCTCTGACAGTCTGTTCTAAGTTTCCTCCAGCTCTGACAGACATTCAATGCTTCTTGTTCTAAGAACCCTCCCAACCTGGACAAGCTGTTTTCTCAAGGGTGGGTTTGACACTGTGCTTAAAGGTCTTTCCAGCTGGAGAGTCTGATTCTATGACTTGGAGAGGACTGATGCCTAGGAAGGGGAGTGCAGGGAGGGAGCAGGGGAGGCAGGGAGGCAGAAAGCCCAGAGCCCTGTAGAACCAGGGAAGAGGGACTGCAAAAGCAGAGAGAAGGAAAGTGAAGGGGAGTTTCTGGGCTCACAGTATCGTTCAGAAATTTGGGGAAGGAGGGCCAGTTTGAGGGACAAGAAAACTGAGGAGCAGGGGATGGAAATGTGGTAGAGGCAGGGGCTGAGTCTACAGCAGAGAGGACTGATGGATACCAGGCTAATGATAGGCTGGAGGGACTGGGAATTGGGAGGTGAGAGAATAAGAAGGGACCTATTGGGGAAGCAGAAGGTAGGAGAGCTCAGTGAAGCACGGAGGGGGCTTAGAGTCCTTGAGAGGGCTGGGAATTTAGGGAAGTGTAGAGGGTAAAGTGTTAGGGGCTGGGAACCAGAGTCAGGGAAGGCAGGAAAGGGGCTTGCTCAGTAGCTCAGGTTCAGGTGCAGAGCTGGTTGGCCACTTTCCCCAAAGGCTAACAGGTGTTCCACATCTAGGGACTGAGAGAAGCCAGCTTGGTCTGCCAGGTCTTTGGTGCCCTGTGGATCCCAGGGAGGAGGGGCAGGATTCCTAAGGTTCTGGGACTCCTGAAGGGTCCAAGAGTTAGCTGCCTGGAAGCCATCCCTTCAGACACTGGTAACTCTTCCAGATTTTGAAGGAGTCCCTTCTGGGACATGGCACCTAACCAGAGAAAATTGTTCTCAGGGCACACACAGGGGACAGGGAATGGGGTGGCTTAGCCAGCAAACTTCCCAAGTGGGTTCTGTGCCTGTAAAGGTGACTGAATCTGGAGGCAGTGGTTCCCTTGCTTAACTCAGGATGGCTCAGAAAATGAGGGAATTGAGGATTAACTCTTTAGGAACCCCTGAGGACCTTTTACCCAGGAGTCAGTGACAGCATGAATGAATTACTTAGGAACTGTTCAAACAGGAGGGGGCTATGGCTCTAACCTAGCTGGCACCCCAGGATCATTGCAGGCTCATTGACTAAATGGCAGAAAAGACCTTAGAGGTCACCAAGTCCAACCCCCTCTTTTTACAGATGGGGAAACCAAAGCAGGGAGGGCGTCACACAATGTATCAGCTGATTCCTGGCCTGCTTTCCTCTATCATGCTATCCCCTCATGCATTTTTCCATTTAATAACCGAGCAATCTGAGATTCAAAGCAGTGAGGTCAGCTAGGGAGTTAGGAGCAGAGAACCCCGGTCCCTTGGTTCCCAGCTCTGGGCTCTGATTATTGGAGCCCATGGCACCAGGCCATGGGGCTGCCCCTGGGCCAGACTGGAGTCAGAGCCAGCCAGTCCACTGACAGGACCCTATCTTCTATCCCCCCAGGGACCTTTGCTCCCAGCACCCATCCCTGATGGTGTTTTCCCAATGGCCAAGCCTTCTCAGATACACTCTGCTAATCCTTGTCCTTTCCTCAGCTCATATGCTCTCTCCTGCCTGCCTCTGAGCTGTTTACACCTTTCCAATGTTCATGCCTCATTAATGGCCATTTAGGTCAACTCTGACCATTTCAGCTTTTATTCCTGCTCATAAACGTCATCCTCTAGAGCCTGCTGCCTCACTTTATGGCCCCCTAGCCTTCTGCTCACGTTCTTTTTGCCTGGAGAGTCCTGAGAAGAACATCCCCTGTGTGAGATGCTATCTGCCTGCCTCCTCAGAGGAGGACCCAGGACTGGCCCTGCCTGACCTCTCCCCTGGCCTCTGCTGGCCTGCAGCCCACGAGTGCTTCTTTCTGGGCATCTCCCACTTTGTCCCATGGATAACGGCCCCTCAGCACCTGGCTCTGCTTGTTCCCTCACGCCAGCAGATTCTTCCTTGGTCATTTGTATTTCTTTGCCTGAACCTCCCTCAGCTTTCCTGCCAGCATATTGTGGAGACTGCTGATTGAGAGCTGAGAGTGACCTTCAAGGCCATCCTAGTTCCCCCTCCCCCCATTTTAAAGGGAAGGAAACTGAGGACAGAGAGGTGGTATGGAGTATTGTGTAGAAGGTTGGACTTATTTGAGTCAGTGGAGGTCTGGGCTCAACTCTGACAATTAATAACTAAGTCACCCCGGGCAAGTCACTCTTTGGGGTCACTGTCCTCATCTGTAAAATGAGCTGTATGTACTAGATGGCCTCTGGGTCCTTTCTACTTCTGAGTTCAGGCTCCTAAGGGCTTAGGGGAAGTGACTTATCCAAGGTCACAGTGGTAGAATGAGGTATGTGGTTGAGATGGGAAGGGAAGCCTTTTCCAGGGCATGAGTGTCCTAGAGTTATCACATGTTAGGAAAGGAAACATGCTTGGCACTTCTCATTTTGTCCTCACAACAACCCTGGGAGACATGTACCATTATGATCTCCACTTTCCAGTTGAAGAAACTGAGGCAGAAGCAGATTTAGTGGACTTGTCCAGGGTCACACAGCTGGTGCCCAACTTTGGATTTGAACTCAGGTCTTCCAGACTCCAGGACTAGCATTCCAACCACTGAGAAACCCAGCCACCTTTGTCAGAATCACAGAATGTTAAGAACTTAGAGTCTTTTGATGTCAGAATCATAGACAGTAGGAGATGGCCAGGACCACAGAGATCATTCCATTCCCTTCAACAAGCATTTTACAGGGCAGAAAACTGAGGCCCAGGGAGATTTAGTGATGTACTTGCTCAAGGCTGTCTAGGCAGCTAGCCTCAGGGAGGACATTGATCACAGGACTGACAAGTTAGATCTGAGAGGGACCTTAAAAGTCACTGAGTTCAATCTGTCCATGTCACAGATGAGGAAAACTGAGGCCCAGAGAGGTTAGGGAGGGGAGCCAATGTTACCTTGAGGCTAAGTAGCAGACCTGGGGTTCAAAGCCTGGCCTCCAGATTTCAAATACAGAGAGAGCTCTTTAGACTGTGCGATAGCAGTGGGAAGAAGAAGGAATCTGAGGGAGGAGGGATTGAGGGCCACTTGGTTTGGTAGCTTCACCATGATGCACAGGGTTGGCTGGTAGTGAAGTGAATGGAGGTGAGAATTGTGTGACCCAGAGGAGGAGGCAATGATGGGAGACAGTGGAAGATGCTGACCTGGGATGCTTGAGATATCTGAGAGTGTATGCCTGAGGGGATAGGAAGGAGGACAGCAGGCCAGAGGAGACAGTCAGTCAGTCAGTCTGTCAGTACACCAGCATTTCTTAAACACTTACTATGGCCAAAGTACTGTGCTAAGTACTGGGCCTAGCCTCTTGATGCGCTCCCTTAAAAGTTAGTCAGTTTGAGTAATTGATCTATAGTCCATGCAAGGTAAGCTCAGAGGGAAAGGATGGCCTTGGGAGCCCTGGAAAGGCCTCCTGCCTAAGGTGGCATTGGAGATGAGGCTCAAAAAAGGGAGGAGTGAGAGCATGGGAACAGCCAGTGCAAAGGCAGAGATGGGAGATAAAGAGCCCTTAGTGCAACTTCTATTTGCTGTTTACCTTCTTGGTGTAATAGAGTGCTGGGTCTGGAATCAGCAAGACTCACTTTCCTGAGTTCAAATCTGCCCTGGGAGACTAACTTGTGACCCTGGGTAAGTCACTTAATCCTGTTTATCTCAGTTTCCTCCTCTGCAAAATGGACTAGAGAAAGAAGCAGCAAACTACCCCAGTATCTCTGCCAAGAGAACCCCAGGTGGGTCATGGCAAGTCAGACATGACTGAAAAGCGACTAAACAATCTGTGTCACAATGTGTGGTCCCTGCTGTGGTACAGTGGATAGATATATGACTCTAGAGTCTAAAGCATTGAGGATATGGAGCATCAGGGATGGGAGGAGATGTCAGAGCTGGGAGGGGACTGAGAAAAAGGGATGTTGGAGTTGGGAGGAGCTTTAGAATAGGGGATGTCATGGCTGGGAGGGCCCTTAGAAAAGGGGATGTCAGGGCTGGGAGGGGCCTGAGAACAGGAGATGGCAGAACTGGGAGGGGCCTTAGAACAGGGAATGTCAGGGAATGGAAGTCGGGTTTCTCAGTAAAGAAATTGAGAAAACCTTCTACTGGAGGCGACACTGGAGTTGAATCCTGAAGGGAAGCAGAAAATGAGGCATCATTGACTTCAGAGCTCTTTCCAAGTACCTACCTTTTCTGGGAAGAAGGGCCATTATACCTACACCAATCCCCATCCTGGCCTCTCTGTATATAAAGAGTTTGTCTGGGTAACATTCAAACCAATGGCCCAAAATTGATCTAATTTGCCTTCTTGGTGGGTTCCATTTACTAATGGAAATAGATCTACACCCCTCCCCTCCCTCCAGAAGTATCCCCAGAAATGGAGCAATTTTGAATGCTTTGAGTGGGGTTTGCTAATTTCCAAAATTTTTGGACCATGCACTCCTACCAGTAAAAAAATTTTGCGTAAGTGCCCCCAATATGTGTATATATACACTTATTTATGTTATGTATACATATTACTATACTTTTAATTATTTACATCATAAGACTTATGCCACTGATCAGTTATCCTCCTGAATAAGGTTGCTACTTTTCTCCAAGAGATTGTGCCAGCTCTTGAGATGCTGGATCTAGGGAGAGACCTACACAAGTCCTTCATGTCCAAGGTCAGAATGGTTTTAAGCTAATTTATTCTTCCTGTTCTTTTATACTAGGTCTCATAGCCCTAACCTATAACAAAAGGGCTCCCTTAGATACTGTGGGAATTGTTTTCTACTCCCCCTCCTTTAACTAGTCTTCATTTGCCACTCTTGGTTGAGTCAGAGTAAATCTATTTTGTATATTCTTTCTCTCCC